>JAPYZP010001165.1:0-38147 GCA_030522985.1 Torymus sinensis | reverse complement strand
TTTACTATAGTATATAAACTATATATACAGTTTACTATAGTATATAAACTATATATACAGTTTACTATAGTATATAAACTATATATACAGTTTACTATATAGAATATAGTAAACTGGAGTCAAACGATTTACATATATTTGTGGAAACCACTAATCTATCTATCAGCCAAAGCCTAGTCCACATTTATGATTGTTGGAGAAATCTAGATAGGGACGCTCATTGCACATATTTTGTGTAGATACAAGTGTCTTTCATTTTGCTTATTATTACGCACAGTAAAGAAGAATTATATGGGCTTAAAAAGATTATAGTAAGATTAATTGTACAATATCTTGATTTCTTTTTCAATTTTCCATAAGCATGATAAGTATGTAAGAAATAGGCGCGAAAATTCGCTACTTCCGCTACATTTGAATGTTGATTCTTAACTGATTCAAACTAAATAACTAAACCAAATTAGAATAAAAAAATTAATTTTTTTATGTTTTAAAAAATTATGTTATTATTCTATCATTTAAACTAATTAAAATGAAATTATAATGAAAAATTATATATATGCATAACCCCAAAAACAAAATAGTACGCGCGCAGTGCGTTTTATTTATTTATTTTTTTGGATTCGGCTAGTATTATTAAATAGAAACTACATTTTAAATGTTATGCGCTAAGTTTAACCTAATGAAACATACATTGATCGTAAAAAGTGATATACTTAAAATCTATCCAATTTATATTTGTCTAAAACAGTAGTATATTTAAACGAAATTTGTGCTATTAAAATCAATTTTGTCTTCTCCAATGTTTCATATATAAATTTTAATCCATGTGATTTTCAGCACAAGTTTCAAGTACCATTCAAAACAAAAGGAATGAAGCCGCAGAATGCACTTATATTGATTAATCACCCATTGCAGCCCGTGACATGTTGACAAACTAGTAATAACCGCAGCGCCGAGTGCGAATTGCGTCTTCCGCGTTATTGTTATAAAGCCCCACAGCCCACGTCGCCATTCGACTACCTCGCACGCTCCACTGAGAGGCGCTAGCGCCCGGCAAAGTTCTGGCCGATGCAGAGAGCGGCTTACCTGTTCTGTCTCCCCTCTTCCTTCCTTTCCCGCACCCTCTGCTCTGTCGCAGTAAATCGCAATAGAGCGTGCACTAGGCGCTGCTACAATGGCCACGCACTTATGGAGAAGACGGTCCTCGGGAGTGCTGAAACTTTCCTGAGATGGTAGTACTCTTGTATATACGTATATCAGACAGCTCTGTGTGTAAATGTATATATGTATGCGTGTGTGTATCGGTGTACGGGGGAGAAATGCCGCAGCGCGCTTATGGCGGCGCTATATATGCTCCGGGATAACCTAATCTCGCGCGAGTGGTATAATTAATGGATCGAGCGCGCGCGCGTAGAAGCACGCGGGGCTTCTCGCGCGAGCCAGGAGACGATTAGGTTCTGCCGAGACGAATAACTTTTCCTCTGGGGAGAAGCGCTCCAGAGCAACCGCGGAGGCAAGCGAGGGCACACCGTATATTTACACCTAGCCGCGTTGTCGCACTGTCGTTCTTACTTACTTTGTAACTCTCCAGCTTTTCCGCATTATTGATGAGGCCGTGATTTGTCCTGGAAAATGGATTAGATTGTTTACTTTATGTGGCTTTACTCTTTATAAATAAATAACTTTTCTCAATCAATCATTAATTAAACCATATTATTAATATTAAAATATCTTCTTGGTATATATATTTACTCCATACTATTCTTCAAAATATAACTTTTCTTCAATAGGTTACATCTTAAAAAATAACAAAAAAGTTGCAATGAAAATTTGTATACATATTATGTATTATAAGTAATATCACTTGTCAATTATACTAACGATGTAGCCATATCACACCATCTCACCGATAATTTTAGAATTTAAGTATGTCATTCATCTCTTGAGATACACGTATTTTTTATTTAGTTTGCACTAAATTTGTATCCGGTGTGTACTGTTCAGAATTTTCCAGAAAACCGAGACTTTAAAATTTTCATTTCTTATCATTGTGCGCAAAATTCAACTTTGCACACCGCACCCAATAAATATGGCGTTCTTGAGAACAGGGGATGATAAATAATGATAGAAAAGTAATATAAAATGAGAGTATGTGATTGATCAGGATTATTCTAAACAATCTTAGTAATAAACAATATATGGTTCTGCGAGGGGGGAAAAGTTTCGACGATTCACTTTAAAATTGAAGTGAACTATAGATGTTTTTAGTTCGACATATGGTATTGTAGATTGTTCTTAATTTCGAAATTCTAAATTACCAAAATAATATTTTCGAATGTAGCAATATTCATCTACTATAACTGTCCAAAACATCGAATTTCATTAATAATATTTCAAAGCGAATATAGCTTGTTTCAAATGATTTATTTCGAAATATCTTTCTTACATCCCTATTAAAATTCTAGTAATGAAATTCGATGTTTTGGACAGTAGGTGAATATTGCTACATTCGAAAATATCATTTTGGTAATTTAGAATTTCGAAATTAAGAACAATCTGCAGTACCATATGTCGAACGAAAAACATCTATAGTTGACTTCCATTTTAAAGTGAATCGTAGAAACTTTGGATCCCCCCGTTCTGAGGAGAGGGACCGTGAGAGAAATAATTTGATGAAGTGATGAGAAATAATTTTCCGTCACAGAATATAGGTACAGTTGAGAATCAGCATTCCAAGAGATTATAACACAAGGAAATTGAAGTCGGTCAAAGCGGACGGGGCGACCAAATCTGCAAAATCGGCATCTAAGGAACCTCAAAGTTCCACGTGCTGCGTGAAGTCGCTCCTCACTTAAACTCAATTAGGAAAGTGGGAGAAGAAAAATATATAAAAAGCGACGCAGATCTCTCTCTCTCTCTCTCTCTCTCTCCCCCTATCTCTCTCGCTCTCTCACTATCTCTCTCTCTCGCTCTCTCTCTCTCTCTCTCTCTCTCTCTCTCTCGCTCGCTTTTACGTTGCTAATTGTTCTTTTGTGCTTATTTAAGCTGCTTTGCAACTGAGGTCGAAATCGTCCACGACTGCATCGATCAAATATATATTTGTAGCAACATATCATTGACTGCGGCCTGGACTGATACTTTTCTTCCACCTGTTCTCGCGGCTTCTGTTCTGCTCGTGCTTCGACATTTGCTTCTACTGGATTACTAGTGATTCTAAAATGTCGACCGCGTCAAATGCCGGAGCCCTCCCTTCCAACTAGAACCAAATGTGATCTGTGGAGCGTGATGCAATTATGTTCTTATCGACAATAAAGCATGTATTGATGCCTTTATCAATAAAGTATCGGAAATATCTACGACTGTAACGGGGTACTCCGTCCAATTAAATGGCCTCCAGAAAACCTCACGTAGCCATGAGCAGGAACTTCGTGATCTCAAAGAGATGCAGCGCTCGGAATAAAGTTTTCAAATTTTCAAAAAATTCTAACTCTTGAATGGTTGTATATTTTGCTCTAAAATTTGATGGCTATATTTTGGGGCTAATTTGGAACCGGTAAACAAATTTTGAGCAATTTTAAAATTTTGACGGAAACAGTTGACCTGAAACGTCCCATATATATTGGTACGAGGGAGCTCTCGCAACTTTCTAATAATAAAAAGTGACGGACCCTGGGATCGAACCAGACTCGCCGACTCGCGAGTCAGAAACGCTATCATCCTAGCCACGGCCACCACCACTTGACTTTCTGCTAATCGGCGTCATATTGTAATCGGACGCCTTGCTTATTTCGTTCTTACGTGTATCCACACGTAACAATATATATGTATATCGTATAGTGTATAAATTATACCATTTACTCATTTTTTTCTAAAGCAATTTTTTTACCAGATAACTTATGCAAAGGCGTTGGGAAAATCTAGCTATGATAATCTTTTCTGTGTAAAATTCGAATATAAGCGTTGTTAAAATCTTATACGCTCGTGTTTTAATCACGAGCGTATAAGATTTTAACAACGCTGATATGATTTTATACGATATAAGACAAACTTGCATGCAGGTTTTCCGCGGTCATTCTGGGTGGTTAACTGCATTTTTGCTTTCTGCTCCAAAATAAGCATTTGTTGGCAAATCGTAATGTGAGACAAGTGTGTGTGAAAGAGAGCGAGAGAGCGAGAGAGAGAGAGAGAGAGAGAGAGAGAGAGAGAGAGAGAGAGAGAGAGGGAGAGAAGCAGTAGCGCATATTGCTCGCTTTGGAAAATTGCACGCTTGTATACTGTCGGTGATGGTGGGGGTCCTATACGCACACTCCTACTCCTCTTGCCGCTCCAGCGCGGAATCTCGTAATTAATTAGAGAAGCATCCGATATATGCGAACGTGTGCGCGTGCGAGTACGCAGCCGCGGAAACCAGTCTCATAATCATAATTCGTATACGCCGACGGGGGTGTATACGGGAGGAGAGAACGAGTCAATGCTCGCTGTGTGCACGTGCGTTATACACAACCATGCGTGTGCAAACTAGTGTCGCAAATATACGATAGATTTGATGCGGATTATTAATTCGACCGTTTCAGCTCGTCGATTAAACATTTCTAATTTAAATACACCTTTGCGGGAATATAATACAATATGTTTTAAATGGGAGTTAGAAACACACGTATTTAATAGGGTGAGCTACTTTCTGTTGGTTGCTTCGAATTTTGATATACTATGTGTTGTAATGTGGCGGATTTTTATCACGTTACTTTCGCTTTCAGAGAGCGTATTTCATAATGAAATTCCCTCTATTGACAGCCAGGAGGAGAGTCCTCACCTCAGCGTCCAGTCACTCGCATTATTGCTTATTTTTTTTGTATTCCTTTTTCATGCGAGCAAAAATTATGTACAAGCAAACGTGCAGCATCGTACTGCAACGTTTTCAGGACATGTAGCTTTACCTCCGTCGGCCTAGTATATCATCCGCCGTTCCGTTGCCGGCCGTCTCGACATCGTCACGACGCAGCATTCAACGTCAGCTGAAGATCATTGCCTCCAGCGGGGACCATGATATTGACGAAGCTACATATTTATTTTGTTGTCTGCCTTTGCGAGTTAAATTAAATTAAAATTAACTCGGTGTTTTGTTTACGTTTTCGCTTACTTCTTTCACAAATGCCTGATAAGCGACCAAGACCTGTCTGCGTTTGTATTCTTTGATTATTTTTCTTTTCAAATAAAGGTTTTTTAACTTTATTTCCGCTTTTATTGTAAAGGATTTTTATGTTTAAAGACCACATAATCTCAATCTACCGTAAGAGCCTATGTTAAAAACTCATTTTTCACGAATTATTTCCTCCAAAACATGCGCGATGAAAAATACTGAAAAAATTCATGTAATCTTCTTTTAAGTTAAGGAATAACATATAAAAAATTTTAATTGTTCCCAGCTTTTATGCTAGAGTTAAAAGACTTTAATTTAACGTTAAAGCTGTTTTGACTTTTAGTAATTGATAATATCGTACATATAGAGTTTCTATACCTTTTATTTCCACTCCGATACTCATGATTATTTGATTAAATTAAAGGGATGCCTTATGTGTGTTGGGAATGTCAATTTTTTTAATTAAATATTAATTAAATAGATTGATCTCAAAATTAGACCTGTGATTAGATGATAACTTTGTCATTCTAATGAAAAATATTGAGACCAGTACAGCGGAAGCTCTGACGGTATAAGGGATCCCCTTATAAGGTAACTTATTATACACATCACTACTAATAGTGTTTTATCGGTTGAGCATGTAAAAATAATTAAATGCAAAGAAAAAAATTTGTTCAAGTCTTATGTTACGTATGAGAGGACGATGGAGCGAATTATATAAATAAGTAATCACTGAGCTAATGTCGCGAGGCTTGCTCGAAGGCCTCGTGTGCATCTTCTTATTGTTATGTTGACGCATCAGGCCTCGGGGGAACAGTTGAACTGAGCCCGTCACATTTAAATCGATATATTTTTTATATCAATTATTTTAATGTAAAACAGTATTAGTAGTAAGATATTTCACTCTCTTTATTTCATTTCATGTGGAGATAATTGTTGCTATTCCATTCTCCAGACTCAATCTATTCTTTTGTTTGATCAATTATCAATTCGAAGCAGAGATATATGTTACGGATGGATATTCATACGAATATGCAGGATAAGAAGAGGCAATGAGTACAATTACAATATGACAACAAATAGCAGAAAGCCGAGCGGCAGCGGTCATGGGTAGTTGGTAGGGTTTCTGACTCTCGAGTCGGCCGCCCTGGTGGTTCAGACTTGAGGTTCATCACTTTTTATTATTAAAAGTTGCGATAGCTCACTCGTAACATATACATTTAAAATAGAAGAACGGTATATATGTGCCCTTTGAAGTACTTAGTAATTTATTTCATTTTTATTATTGAATGCCGGTTGAGAACTCGATGATTCTAGGTATTTTATGAACTGCGCCCTTATTTTTGTCAACTTTTTTTTACTTTTTTCAATTATTTTAATTCAATATTTTGAAAATCGAACTTGAGAACTGCTGTAGGGAGTTAAAATCCTTTATTTTTTAACTGGGTACGCAGCGGTTATGAACTAGAAGGCGAATGAAAAAAGGTGTCCGCGAGTTGTCTGGTTTCTTAGCTCTCGGCCGAGTTGTCCGGTTTCTTAGCGCTCGGCCGAGTTGTCTGGTTTCTTAGCGCTCGGCTGAGTTGTTTGGTTGCTTAGCTCGCAACCGAATTGTCTCCTTTCACCTCTCCCCCGACGACATAATGTCTTACGTGTGAAAGCTTTTATAAAAATAGTGACACCCAACGAGGATCGAACCCCAGAGGCCGAAGTTCGGAATCTCATCTTTTATCCACTCAGTTACCAGACGCCTTCACTTAACTTTCTTCTGCTCGTCTTCACTCTTATAATTGTATTTCCTTGCGGGCTCTGTATTTATGCATCATATCAATAATCCATATTATAGTCGTCACACAAGATAGATAGAAAAATATTTAGAAAATAATCTGTTTCCTATTTTTTCAACAAAATGGTAAAAAGTAATGTTTTATTTTCTACACGCATCCTTTCAATTTGCTCTGCATTTGTCCGGATCATTTTTTAATTTTAATTTCCATATTTTCATAATCTCTAAACAATGGCGTTGGCTTTTTTAAATATACTAATTGGAAAGTGTAAGTCCATAAATATTATTGTTTGTGTAATTAATATTTTTTTAAATACACGAATCGGTGTTGTTTAAGCTGTTTTAATTTATTGTAATTGTAGAGAGTACGTCGAATGACAGCGGGCTTATCCCATCTCCTATTCATATATTGAATTGTCGCGCGATCGCTTCGTAGAGCGAGTTAGTTGCGATTGCGAGCCTCTATCAAACATATACCAAAATTTAATATAGGTAGACAAGTAACGGCGAACGCGTATGAAGGTGGAAAATAGAATTAATAAATAGTTTTAAGTATTAAAGGTATTATAGCTGTCTTCTTCTTAAGGGCCTTTCCTCATCCCGAGACCGAACATTCTCGTATGTGGTGCTCCTATTTATTTCTGATAAAAGCCCATACTGGTGTTTTATTTGAAACCACCAACAAATTATACAAGTAGTACAATATCAAGAACTATCACACAGAGGATGGTTTCTAAAGTAGTAGTCTAGAGTACCCAAAAATAAAGCTGAGTACCCTCAGTTTAATCTCATAATCTCTTTTTCAAACGATATGTTTTTAACTGTAACTTTAATGATCTAAACAGAGCCTAAACAATATTTTGATATACAGGAAAATGTAAATGAAAGATCTTCGTCTACTAAATCGTTTACTTTCACTTACTTTTGCTAATGTATCTAATCGCTTATTTGAAATATTAACTTACATCTTCGGGTTCGGAAAAAGAGCTTATGGATTGAACTGAGAGTACTGGGATTCATTTTCAGCTACCAGAAAATGCCTTCCAAACCCTCAGGAAAATCCCTATCCCGGAGATTAGTTATCAAGTTCACTCCATAGGAGTTATCAATTTCGGATCTTTACAGCTAAATATCAAAACGACGATTTTTGGCTATTATTGAAAGCTGTGTTTTATTGTGTCTGTTCTTCCCCTCTCTCTCGAATACTCCCAAGAGGTTTTATTAAATTTACATTTTCAGATTAAAACTACAGAAAACAGAATACACGGCCAGCAGTCCAGCGAATTTAACCGCTCGTACAATCTTCTTACATCGCGACGTTTACCTTGAGCTTGTGCGCGCGTCTCCTTCTCCCCTTTTTTCTACTGCTGGCAAAAGCTCGTCTCGCGACACACCGTCTAGTCTGCTAGATTTCATCGCTCGACCATAATGAAAATGCTTCTCCACGGCGAAAGGCCGCTTTAAGTAAAATAACATTCAAGCCGCTGGAACGAAGTGAGCGAAAGAAAACGAAGAGCCGGTCGGGCTCTTCTCCTCCTTCATCCCTCCTCTCTCTCTTTCTCGCTTCCTCTTGTCTCTCTATCCATCCATCTGTTTTTCGAATTATATATAAATGAGTAAGCAGCACGTGCGTGCATATCTCCGCAGGTGCCTGGGAGTATCGAGGCATTTAAATGCGAAGAGGAAGAGAACGAGAGAACAGCGATTTAAAGCAAAAGCAGTTCGGTCTCACTTTTGCAAATAATTCGAGTGTAAAAGCTACGTGAGTGAGGAAGAGAGAGGATAGGAGAGGGGATAATGAGAGTGGCACAAGCGCATGCCGTATCTTGGTGCTAAGGAAGCAATTATTGCGCGTCGAATGGCACATCTTCGTTACATTTGCCGTCATGAAATGCCTCTTGTCTCTTTTGCATTAAAGCAACAGTTACGCTATTCGCAGTTGTTACAGCCTCTCTCCTACCCTCTCCCCCTCTTTCTTTCTTTCTTTGTTCTCTCTTGCTTCAGTTTATCCGCTTTACTGTATCTTTGTCTTTGTGATGTCCTTTTCGGTTTGGCTTTGGTATATAGTTTTTCATAATTTACGTTAAAGAAAAAAGATTAAGTTTAGGAAAAAATTATTTTATATTTAGGCTAGCTGCTTATCGTGAGAGCCTTATATTTTCACACAGAAAGTTTTTTTTAAAATGTTTATATTTAACATGGCATTGTAACTATTAACATATATATGTTAATAGTTACAATGGCATGTTAATAGTTAAAATACCATGTTAACATATTCTTCTCTCAGTCCATCAGGGTGAAAATTGCAGCACTTCAAATTCTGAAAATTTACAACATAAAAACTATATTCCACCCAATATGAGTCTATTTTAAGCGTTTTCCGAGATATATAAAATATATTCTCAGCGAAATTTTGGTAGATCTAAACAAGCTTTAGAACAGATACTCGACTAATTACAAGTAACTGGCAGGTCTCTACCCAGCCGAAAACCATCGGAAAATAACAAAAAAATACTTCAGAGTAAATAATAATTTCAAAAAACAGATTTTTAAGCTTAATGTATAAAAAATTAACTTTAAGCCAAAAACAACAAATGCCCCCCCCCCCAGTTTTTAATAAGCTTATGTTATTCATTTGAGAAAGAAAAAAGAGTGTTTATTACTATAAAGAGTATAAATGTGTACAGGTGTCATATTTTTCACCATACCCTGTCCGAAAGTTCCACTTTAGTTGGCTCAAAAACGCGAATGTCTTATTTTCGGCCAAGGTATAATAGTGAAAAATAGTATACCCACCAGGGAAACAAATTTGCCAGTCCACATATCGGGTGGTAATTTAGACGAGATGTGGACTGTCCAAGTTTTTTTCTCCCTAGGTGCGTAATGTATTACTATATTATTCAAGAATAACTATAACTATAAGTATTGGAGTATATTTTTGCTTTTGATGTGACTTGAAAAAGTCAAAACTTTTTTCGGTTACACTAGGATACCAACATTTTTTAATTCAGAATTATTACACAAAAAATTAATTTTAAGTTACGTATTCTGTTAATCCTCAATCTAAAATAAATGTAAATTTACACGGTTAGCATGTTTAGTAAGTTTTCTGGCGAAACACTGTTTATACTTGAAATATAGCATAAATAGAGTTTGAAATTTTAATGAAACATTTACGAAGTATTTTAAGAAAGTCACCTAAAATCACTTTAGCAGGTACTGTTGCTTTACCTCCAATTTCTTATACAGTAGCTCGCAAGTTAACCTAGTTTTCATGTACTTAAATAATTAGGCCATTGAGGTGAAAAAAGTCGTTAAAATTAGAAAGTCGTTTATTGGCAGGCCTAGACTTCGAAAACACTTATAAGCAATCATTTCGTAAGTTGATAAAAACCTTTCTTTCTGTAAAATTTGATTTTTACATGAAAGTTTGAATAAATTTAAAAATTATAATTCACTACGTACATAATATAATAATAATAATAATAATAATAATAATAATAATAATAATAGTAATAATATAATAATAATAATCATAATAATAATAATAATGTTAAAGAAATATTGGAGAATACTCAAAGCCACAGTGTATTACAATATAATAAGAACATATTAAACTGTGACACGAGATAAAACTTTTTTAATAGACTTCCGCAATCTCAGACCAAAGACTGTATATACGAGTGAAAACAAATAAGCCCCGTGCATTCACGTGAAGCAGAGCAAGCCAGTCGCGAGAGGCTGAAGCGCGCAGAAACAAAAAGGACGACTTTAATCTAAATATATTTAATTATCCTCAGTTTTCTCCTCTCTTACCCTTTCCACCTAAAATCTTTTTCATTCTCCCTCTCTCTCTCTCTCTCTCTCTCTCTTTTCGTCTCTCTTGCCGCCGCCACGTTTTATTTTTCCTGGCTCTGCTCCACCAGCAGGGCGGCCAATTAGACTTGCGCGAAGCGATTCGTCAACCGTAAAAGTGAGCTCTCGACCTGCGCCCGCGTGAGCGCGAAAGGAGAGTGCGCATCTTTGCCATCGGATTTCCATTCCCCTCCCCCGAGCGGGGTATAGCGCCCCGCGCGCGTGAGCCGAAAACTCAGCGCGCTTTGCCCTCTCTCTCTCTCTCTCTCTCTCTCTCTCTCTCTCTCTCTCTCTCTCTCTCTCTCTCTCTCTCTCTCTCTCGCTCTCTATATCTATCTTCCTCTTCTTCTCTCTCTCTTCTTTCCTCTTCCTTCCTCTCTTTTCCTCCCCCTCCCCCTTCTCTCTCTTCTTTCTCCCTATCGCTTGAAGGTAGATACGTATAGAAAATGTGCACGACACGGAGCGAGATTTTTCACTTAGGATTGCGAGCGCTGTTCATGTTCCACGCCGTGCAAAAACTTGAGTGTGCACTCATTTTCTTTTTGTTTTTCTTTTTTCGGGATGACGGTGAGGGGAGATGGAGGGTTGGCGGGAACGTAGGATTAAATCGTAGATTAGAGTTGAAACGACGATTACTTGAGTCCCACACTGAAGATGTCTGGCTTGGTAAATAAGCAATGGCATGCAGAGTTTTCTTAAAGTGGATACGGAAATTCATAAGATTTTAAATATTTATAGTAATGTATTAATATTAATAACGAATTATTTGAAATTCTAAATATCAATATTCAATCTATTGATCGTCAATAGTATATTACGATACTATAGCGACCGAGCGTTGCGAGGGTAATAATTCACGTTGTGCAGTAGGCAACTGAAGGCACTAGAGTCGAACGATATTTTATAGCACGTTTACCTAAGGTAGCGAGGGCATTGAGCACGGTGCAATAATCGACTACTTACGACACGTCGCCTCTGCGCCACCTGAGTGCCGATTGAGATCATGCAGTGCTCTCAATAAAAATTTTATTTATTAACTGAGAAAAGTTACTTCATTGTAATAAGAAATTTCTCAGATGTTGTAAATAACCGAATGAACAAAAATTGTTCTCAAAATACATCTTTTTATTAACTTGATTAACAAGATATTTGATTTAATTCAAAATTTTTTTTTAATTTATTGCTAAAATCGACCACACACATAGAAAGTTTTGGTTATTTTCGTAATAACGAAATTTTTGATAAACACAAAAAGATTTTAAAATGTGTTAAATTTAAATTAAAATGCTTTCTCTTTGAGAAATCTAGATATGCGTCTAATTGTCGTATAATTAAAATATAATAAGCTATATAATCAAATTAGAGTGGCTCTACTGCCATACTTGAATGACACTAATAAAAAAATAGTAACATGTTTTAACTGCAAATAAAGTACCCGGCCATTTGATAATCTCACAAATTTAACCACTCGTTTTTGATGTTTAGTTTCCATAAATAATTTAATTAATTATGTGCTTGATGCGCCGCGGATGGCCCTCTAGTACTCCACAACCTTTGGTACATACACATACACACGCACACATACACACGCACACACACACATACCCATACACAGAGTCTGTAGATTCATATCTCTACACACAAACAAGACGGTGCACTTGAAGCCATTCGACGGGAGCACAGAGCGAGATAAGGGACGGCACACTGCGTTTCTTTTTAAGTAATTACATACTTTTGATCTTTTCTCTTCTCATTTCTCCGTCTCTCTCTCTCTCTCTTTCTCTCTCTCATTTTCTCTCTTTTCCTGAGTCACCTTTTCTTACTGCTATCATCCCCTACTCCACTTAGAGACGTACCGTCTTCGATTCTTTAAGAAGCATAGGTGCGCTCAAAGTATTTCCGTTTCCGCTCGCGACGCTTTTTTCTAGCGGTACCTTATATATGTAAGCTCGCTCGCAGTTGTGCGCGTGTATACATTATACATACCCAGAGGGCGGCTCCGGCGCTTCTGCTACGCGTTGAAGGGCTCTCGTAGCTTCGCGGGCCCGTGAGAATGACGCACCATCGTCGCCTCGTAAACTCGCTTAAACGAAATGCGCCCTCTCTTTCTCCTTTGCCCTGTCTCCTTCTTGCCTGCGTTGTATATGCGTGTACTTATGTGTGGGCGTATACTTGCAATTCGGCAGTCTTTTTAAATCTGATATATTAAAAGCATCTCTCTAGTCCTAATCACCAAACAAAGAAATATCAACGCTTTGGGTAATCGGAAAAACTTATTGAAAGTGTAAAACGTGCAGATCGAAACATCTTTTTTCTCCTTTTTTCATTGCCTGTAGTAAAAATAGTAAAAATTGTTCTATTAATTGTAAATAGGGTTTAATTATTGGCAATGTTAGGTTAAAAGTTACAATTCATAATTCACAATTTCAATAACTTTATAAAATTACGTTGAAACACATATCATTTAATTCTCACCACGAATTTAATATCAGAAATGTAAATTTGAGATTTATATTTCCAATATAGCAACATCAAATATATTACTTATAGTTGCATTTGGAATTCAAACATTGTATGTGCGAATTATACATTTTCGTTCAAGAATAGTATAGGTAGGTTTCAAAAGTTTCGATAATCGGATTTCAGGTAACCATTTGTAGTGTTACGTACATACGAAAATGAATAATAGTGTGAAAAAATAATCGATCGTGCAGGGACGCGAACTCATGAACCCGCTGTTTACAGTGTCGCGCTCAACCACGGAAGTAACGTCGCGATGCTGCAACGTTTATTATTACTCACGATATGGACATATATTTAAAATAATATCTAAACGAATTAAATATTGCAAGAATCGGAATATAATCATGAACAAATATAATAGAATGGAGTTTGATCACAAGGCCAGTTGAAATTCTATAATATATTTAGGCGATTAGAACTTTCTTAATATATTTAATTTCTCATACATATGTTTGCTCCATAAAGTATATATAAAAACTTCGTAACATATAGCATTATTATAATTTTTTATTGAACAATGAGTAATGCAGTATATTTGTACATATAGTTTTGCTTCGGCAAAGAGACAAAAAAGGATTTGAGGGTCATTGTATCTGCGTATATATGTATGAGCCTGCTTGTATGGATGACGAATAATTAAACGACAATAATGTGTGACGCGACAACATTCAGGTATTCATTTCGATAACAATCAGGACTCTAATTAATAAAATAGTATTGAACATATAATCTTCTCTCTTCTTCTCTCTATATTTTATATTTTGTATTATATTAAAGTAGTTATATCCAAACTATCTCAGTCAAAATATTAATATTCGACATTTGACCAACGTGGTATAAATGTGTACCACAGTTTTTCATCTACATAAATATTTATGGGAATGTTTATTCTTATTAAGTAACAGTAGTATGTATTATTTGCTTATACATATTAATAGTTACAACCATCGGACTTATTTGTTTGAAAATATATTTAGCTCCAAGTTTCAATATTCTTTCGAATTTAATTAATTTACAGCGATGAATTTTATGTCATATTAACCATGTTTTTCTGTCAACGCAATTAACCGTAATGCTAAAAGTGATAGTTATTACTATCTAAATTAATTTTGCATGAAAGTTACAAAAAGAAATCGAATTAATTCGTTTTAGGTGATAACTGCCTTAAGAGGCTTCATTTAGGCTTCAATGACATTTATTTAGAACATATAAATTCATCATTTTTTTCAAAGTACGCATAAGTACTTTTTGCACCGTTATAATTCTTGTACATTTTTGATGTAATAAATGCGAAAATCCGCATACTTTAAATTTTCTAATTTTTCTTGTGAAGACATAATTTGCTTGACACATACAAATGTTATTGTTTTATATATATATATACTAGCCATCTCTAAGCGCGCTTTGCGCGCCGTAATTTGTTTTTGTACCCAAGCAACCCATTACTGCCACCAACCAAATCACGAATAAATTGATATCATAACAAATCCATCATTTGAGGATAAACCCTTTTTAACCCTTTATCAACCAATTTTTTCAACCCCCTTTTTAACCCTTTACTTAACCCCTTTAACCCTTTAAACCCTTTATACCCTTTTTAACCCCTTTTCAACCCTTTTTAACCCTTTACTTAACACTTTACTTAACCTTTTACTTAACCCTTTACTTAACCCTTTACTTAACCTTTACTTAACCCTTTACTCGATGTACATTATGGGGGGGGGGGTGGATGACCACAGACCACCGACCAAAGACCACAGACCACCGACCACAGACCGTTATCTTTTTATTATAATAGGAGATATTTCTTGTATACGAGAAATGCATTAGTATGAAGACTCTACTGCTGTCCTCTAATCACTAAGCTAAATGCGCCGGTGATAGCTCAGTTTACTGCAACCTCCATATCATTTAGCCTAGTTCCCATGTCTTCCATCTCGGGCATATGCCATGCCATGTACTTATTGGTCATGACGATGTAAATATTAAAAAAAAGACTTAAAATGCTAAACTCCAGCAAATTGTCTCTTTGAGAGAACCGTCTCTCTAATGCAGTTAGCAGTATTGTTTATTATCTGGATAAAATACAAAATCTGGTTTAACAGATTATTCGACGTATGTATTTTACTTTCGCAAGCTTGATAAAGCTTGTTGATGGTTAGAACTGATCGAAGGATATCCACAACAATCATTCGAACCGAACGGTACACTTGACACATTCGAGATAGTAGCCCTTGTTCTCGACAAACTGATAAAAAGATGGGAATTCTCCAGTGCCTCCTTTGATCAAATGGAAAAAAAACTCGATAGGAAGTAGCTGCACCTTAAAGACTACAACGAAAAAGGCAAACAGCGGGAGACATGCGTTCGAAATAAAAAAGAAAACACGGTCGACCAGATAAAAAGTAAAAAAACTAAAGTAAAAAGCTAAGGAAGAGCAAAAGAAACTGGAGCAGCAGAAACGCGACGGCAGTGGAGGCGAGCGCGTAAAGATAATGCCGCGCACACTCCGGGGGGTCAGGTTTTTAGAATCGCGCTTGGGGAGTGAAGTTCCGCGCTCACACGCGTGCACGGCTGTTAAGTTCGGAAGGCGATACGACAACGGATTTTATTCGACGGAAAAATTCTCTCTCTCTCTCTCTCTCTCTCTCTCTCTCTCTCTCTCTCTCTCTCTCTCTCTCTCTCTCTCTTTCGAATTTTCAACGTAGCGATTGCAAGCGTGGATGTCTTTTCCGATTCGATTCTTCCAGGCTGAAAAAGATCTGCCTTCAGACGTCGTCCTACATTCTAAATTTGAATAAGTCAGAACTGACTTATTACATATCAATATTCATTTATTTGATGGAAAGTAAAAAAGTTGTCAAGGGAAAAATATATTTCCCTTATTCTATATCTAAAAAAATTTGTACTTACTTAATAAGTGTAAAATTTTCACTAATTTAATAAGTTGACATTATTTTATCTGTAACTTAAAATTGCCCTAACTCAATAAGTGAACACTTTATATACTACAACTAAATACTATTATTATACAATTATCATGAATGCGTATGCGAATTTCCGAAATATGACATTATTTTGTAAAGTAATAATTTTGTTGGCGGAGAGTTATTACATAATGTATAATGTTTGAATTGAATAAATGCGTATTTCAATCAATTATTTATTAATTTTCGATAAATTAATATTCATCATCGACGTTACAATGCTCGACAGCGGTATATTATTGATACGATATAGATATATCTTTGAACAAAACAAAAAAAGTTGTTCAATAATGTAGGATATTCAACGTTAAAAACAAAATATAGTTCAAGCAATAAGTCGAATACCGTAACAATATCCGAGTTATTTTTCTTGTACTAATTCCATCTCCGGTTATTATAAAAATATGTTGCCGTAATCCTTGTATACCTATAATGAACGGATGTACACTAGTGGAAACATAAAGCGCTTTAGTTGCACGTCATCTGCTTGTGTGTATACTATTATGGAACAAACTCATTTTTTGATAGTTGACGCTCAAATTTTTGTTGGGGGTATAAACATTCAAATCCAGTGTATACACTCCAAATCCAGGGTATACACTCCAAATTGAGTGTTAACACTTAACAGTTAAGACTATACTCTTGAATTTGGAAGTTATTATTCAAAAGTTAAGAGTATACACTCAAATTTGAGAGTATATCGAAAAACTACGAGCCGAGATGCGCCCTTCTTCATCAGCGCGGCGAGATACGCCCTTTTTCCGCTCAGCCGTCGATATACTCAATCTTAAAATTATAACTCTGAAGTTGAGTGTTAATTTTAACGTTCCTTGAAACTATAAAATAATACTCAAACTCTTAGAGACTTTTTTCACTGATTTCACTGATTTATAATATAGTACACCGCCTTAGATGTATCTTAAAAAAGCAAAATAGACCCACAGAGAAATATGTTAACCAAGAAATTCACATTTAGATCTGTTTAAAAGTCAGCTGGAGTAGAAATAAAATAGCGATTTCAAATATCTAATTTGAGTCGAAAAAAGTCGGAGGGGTGGCGCGCGTAGCACGCTTATTAACGCTAGACATTTGTGAAATCAGGCCCCGTCTATGCTTCCCTACAAGGATATGATCATGATTGTAATACTATATCCTACCATGCTCTTTCAGCCGTACATATATGACTTGATCATGAAGTCGATAAATGCAATAAATAAAATGATTTTATTATTTCCTATTTTCAAATTTTGTATTCACCTTTCTCGATATAGTACATTACGATACTATAAATCGTACTTTACTATAACTTATAGTGATTATTACTACGGACTTTTTTTCAATGTAATTCGGTTTTACCAATATCGTTTTTTGTTATTGTTCATTTAAGTATTTTTATATGCTTGTTTATATTTTACGACTTAATTTTTAAATAATTTTATTTACATCCAAACTATGAAAAAATGAATGGCCGTCTTTCATACAATATAAATTTTATGATGTATGAAAATGACATTTTAAAATTTAAACATTTATGCACCGTATTATAAAATTCGTGGTAAAATTTTGCAGTTTAAATTTTTTTTGCAGATTTGACTTTATTCAAAATTTATTTAAAAATTTTAAAAGTTCAATGTAATCATTTTGTTATGAATATATTTAACTGCTGTTTGAATTTTCAAAGCTAAAAGAGATATTATTAATTATACAAATATTAACATTTTATAATAATATCAAATGCTTAAAAATGTTGATATCACGAATAAAAAACCTTTCATTCCGATTCTGATCGGATTCAAACTTTTTCCATATGCCACGAAATACATATAGTTTCATTTTATATCTAACTCTTTTAGTCGTATAAGCTTTTCAAAGTTGGCGTACCATATTTCGTATGAATAAGATTCAAATCCGATTACTTTTGTTCAAGTTGAAGAAAGTCAGGCACTTTTCCTATTTAAAATCGAAATGCATAATGCTTGCCAGTTGCATTGCATTGACTAAGCCATCATTGAATAAAACATATATCGTGATTTATCATCAGTTGCCAAAGATTCATAAATTGCATTAACCTTCTATCTGCATAGCTCTCGTGTACACAAATATTTTCCTCAAAAATTCTATGTACAAAGTTGCATATGCGGCATGAAGTTTTTATTTTTACGATCACTCAAGCCGTGTGTATAGCAATTCTCTCACATACACTACAGTTCCACCCTTCCATCTTTGCCGTCACTTTCCAGATCCAATTGCTGTACTGTCTTCCTTCTTTTCCGAGGTAGACACGGAATCCCCCCTCTCGTCTGCTCTTCCAGACGCTCGAGGTAGAGGCAGGCAACGAGTAAACACGCGAAATGCATTTTCTGTTTTCAGGAAGCTCGTACATCATCAGGTGGAGTGCGCCTCAGCTGATGGTCGTCGCTGTACAGTACATCCTGACCGGGCCGTACATGCCTCCCTACGTTCCCCAGGCTGCGAATTGAGCGCTGCAAAGCCGACTACAACCGCTACTGAAAAACTACACGGTAAGTAGATGCGTGCCCGCTGCTCTTACGTAAATATACGCGCACGCACTTTTTCGCTGTTTACGGCTTACGCGCATCCTCTTTCTAGCGGTGAATTTAACATGACTAAGCAGTAAAACAGTCGAAAGTGAATAAAATTTTTATGAATCTGCTCGGCAATAAACTGTGCGCGTGCGCTACTTGCCCGAGGGGCTTAGAAAAGGAAAACCTCTAGGAGGATCGAATCGAATTGCATCCTGTATATTTTATGCAATGGCTATATTAAAATCAAATGAAATCGTGGGGAAGGCATTTGGCGAAGATATGCACATTTAAGATTATAAATTTAACAAGATCGACAGCCACAAGAAAGTTCCCTAATTTTATTTATCCTTTGAAAGAATACGGTAAATAAATATATTATTTTCTAAAAGATCAAAAAATCAACTAGAACATTAGTTCCGTTGAAGATTGAGTATCGAAAATTGGCCTTTTTTCAGAGATCCAATATAGGTATTTGAATATTTCGGACATATAAATTGAAAAGTTCATAAAAGAAGGCAAAAAAACTTTAATTTAAGCTGTTTCATTAAAAAAGGTCGTTTTTTTAAAAAGTTATAGGCTATCAAAGATAGAATGAGAAGATAGCTTAAAATACCACGAGTTAAATACTTGAAACAAAATGAGAAATTATTTTGATGGCCTATAGCTTTTTTAAAAATCGTCATTTGTTAATCTCGGCCCAAAAAAAAAAAAAACCCGAGACACGCGTCATTATTTGTCATAAAGAATTACCTCTTACAGTTTTAGCCAAATCCAGGACCCACACCCCTGATTATCTCCTTGTTAGTTGCGTCAAGTGTCAATCGGTAGCAGAGACATTTCTTTACAAAATAGAGCATATCTGAGATTACATTGCCTGTATCTCATGGAAAAGAACCTATGAGATGGAATTGGCAACACTGGGGTGAATTTTTATGTACTAGAAATTGACTGTCAAAGCCTCGTTAATTCCGTTTCCCTGAGGGTGTGCACTCTCCTTGTGAGTCAATCGGGTGGCAATATTTTTTACGGACAAAAACTTTATTTCTAAAAAATGCTTAAAAATATAACCTTTTTCAGTCAGGGAAAGTTGTACATATATTTAAAGAAAAAATCGGATTATTATTAGTATGTGTATTTTACGCTCATCTTTGAAATTTATGTAATTTTTGAAGGAATAAACATTTTTTATCCTTTAAAAAATCTCTCTCTCTCTCTCTCTCTCTCTCTCTCTCTCTCTCTCTCTCTCTCTCTCTCTCTCTCTCTCTCTCTCTCTCTCTCTCTCTCTCTTTCTTTCTTTCTTTCTTTCTTTCTTTCTTTCTCTCTCTGATTAATCGTGTTCACAATTTTTTGTATATTTAGGATGGCTCACAGAACCAAAACAATTAAGTCTGTAAGGTACGACCCTCAACAAAATTTTGTATCTATTTTTATATCGAGTTATTTCATATTTTCTACAGAGTTTCTTGTATGTGAATGATAAAAGCATAGTGTTTATGAATTCTAAAACATTAGTAATCATTGATTTTATGACCAACAAAATTTGTTCTTTTTGTTAAAAAATTTACTTAATATCACTCGATTGGCTACAAAATCGAACTTCTACAACTTTAGGGTAAGCTTATAACATTTCAGCCTGCTATATTCTTTCGTTCGTTAGTTACGTGTGATACAAAATTTTATCACATACATACGTATATGTACACCCAACCACTATAGATTCTTGCCGAACGTGCCCCCTCAGTTTCAAAATTCTATAACCTCAATGTTCAATTCGAGTGTAATCATTAACCTTACATTGGAATCAGCCAATAGGATTTCTGGATTTTAAAGCTGAAGGGGAACGTTCGGCAAGAATCTATCGTGGTCGAGTGTACATATATATTAGGATGGTCCACAAGAACAAAAATTCGAAAAAGTTTCCATTTTAAAAGTTTCTATACTCCTAAAAAATAAGTCTTCCGTTGATGGGCTCTGTACGTTGAAATTTAAAGGTGGTTACCTCTACATAAAGGTATTTTTTAATGATTTTTTTATTCTTTTCTCTAAAAGTGCAATAAAAGGCTAGATTGTGATCCAAACCTCTAAAAAAAAAAATTGTTCACGTTTATTATTCATTTAGGAACTATTTACCATTGTGAAAAAGATGCTCTTACTTATTAATTTCATTTGAAAAATTCATAAACGCTGACTTTCCGTTTTAAATCGTCTATTTCCTGAGCTCATTAATCCGATCCATTGCATTGAAACGTTCACTTTAATGCGGCTCTTCACGTTTTTTTATTTGCAAAAACTAATCTAGCCATAACTTTCAAATACAGGGATACTAAACTCCCTGATTTATAGAAAAAACAGTAATAGTCCAGATATTGGGTACCGTCCATATCCTATTGTGCTTATGAGCACTCCCCGGGTAAAAATTGTCATCCTATCCGTATTTTGGTCCACAGAATCCGAATCTGTAGGTCTTTTTTGACAAAATTGGTAAAACATTATCTAAACAACAATTGTTAAAACAAATAATGAAATCATTATTTTTAGACATCCTAGTATCTTTTTTGGAAAATTTACGCTTTTTTGAGAAAAAAAAATTTTGGTCCATCTTCGAAAAATGCAAATTGAAAAAGTTATGATTTTTTCAAATATTAATTTTTCAATTTTCAATGAATTTTAGCCAGTTGAAAAACGAATGCGGATTCATCTTGTTAAAAAAAATTTTAATTTATATGACGTCTTTGTACTTTGAATAACCATTTAAATATCTGAACATTATATTTTTCCTTAAACTATATATATTTAAGTAATAATAAATAATTGAGCCATATATTAAACATGTTGCTTTTGAATTATCGTTTTTTTCTATATATACACGGACATAAATTTTTTTTAAATCTTATTTTTCGACTAAAGAATTTCGAAAACGTGGAAAAATGGCATTAATTTCGAAAGTGCACACTGTTACAAAGCCTTTTCTCTCAGAAGGCAAACCATAATAATCATTAATTACTTAATGCACTTATATTAATTTGTTTAATTTATTAACTATACAAAATTTATGTTAAAAACAGAGTCATCAACTTCCTCCTATGGAGTCGTCAGCGCGATGCCCGACAACAAGCCGAGCTTTTCTACTCGTCGCTCAGAGATGGCCGGAGAGGTATACAACACTGCTACGACAGCCTCCTTTCCTCTCGTGCATGACGCCCACGGGACGAAGTCGCATCAGTGTGTGTCTGTGAGTGTGTGTCTGTGTGTGCGACGCTACGACGATGTAAATGAGTTTCCTTCGTTATGGATTGCTCGCGATCCCGAGGTGATGCATCGGTCTAACTTTTTTATTGATTGAGAATGATGGCTTACATAGGCGCGGACATAGCGAAGTACTCCACGTGTGACGGAAATTTAGATGGAATGCAATCGCTGATTGAATAATAGCTAACACTAGGCGTGCAAATAATTTAATTGGAGGTTTGTTTGCAGCAATTTTTATCTATGAATGGAAAAGTACTGTTAATCGTAATAAGGCGAGCACCTGTCCAGCAAATCTAACGGGTTTTTTTAACAGTTTCAAAGTACCAAAATATTGCGTAGTCATTATGGCCAATAAATTTTCAATTGATTTTTGCGAAATGCACAGGTACTCGTTTTACCCGCTTTTACTACATTTGCGTGGATACCTTACACAGCACTGCCTTGAAAATATCAAAAGCCATAAAACATTATCAGCACGTGAAATATTTTTAAAACCGTCGCTTTTACAAACGTTTCACGTGCATAGGTTGAAACTTATCATACGGGTTTCTTTTTTTTTTAAGTTTTATTTATTTACATTAAATTTTGGCGGAAAATTGCGGTAAATATTCCGCACACTTTTTGCAGTGACTGAAAAATGCCAAATCCACCAATCTCACGAATTTTTGTAAACTCTTTACCTCTACGTTGATGAGTGAGCTCTATAAGTTTCTATTACTATAAGTAGTTTGTTATCGATTTTAAAAGATTATATTATGTTAATTTATCAAAGTTACCAGGAGGTCAGTATAAATTGTTAATTGGTGAGCAAATGAAAATAGATTTGTTACAGCACTCTAAGCCTCAGTCATATTTAACAACATCTATTAAAATTTTACGTATAAGTAAAATCTGTAATTAATTCCTTCATATTGCAGTAATATTAAATGCATCCAATTAAAGTACGGATCAATCAATCAGCTGACAATTACGTTCGATCATAAAGACGACTATAATTATTTATTTTAATTTTTAATAACTTATGATGGTTCATATTTTTACATGTGACAGTTTACATCGGACGACAAATATTTGATTCAGACTCGTTAAACGAAATAATCAGGGTGAATTACTTAGCTCCGGTCGATTTATCCTGATCTTGCCTTTGAAAAGTGGGACAATTCGCCCGAGAAACGAGACAGCGCGAGTGGCTTAACACAGCCGTTCGAACGAAAAAAAGACGCGGAAGGAAGAAGGTACACAAAGGGCAAAAAAAAAGTAGCGGTGGATGGCAGCCGCGAAGTTATATCGCGTCTCGAGGGGGAAGGGCTCTCGCGCTCTGGATGCTCGAGTTTGATTAATGCTGCGCGCGGCGAGATGGCGTGAAAAATGGCAACTCGTTCGCGGCTCGCTATGCCATACTTCTCGCTCTCTCCCTCTCCCCCTTCTCTCTCCCTCTCTCTCTTTCTTACTTATGGTACCGAATTCTAAAAGCGCGGCTATGAAGAATGAGTCGGCGAGAAGAGAGTCTGGGGAGGATAAGAGAGATACAATTATATTCGGACGAATCGTTGGCTCGCCAGGCTAAGAGTTCTTCAACTGCCACTTTACTCACCACAGCTTGCGATCTAGAGGTTTTGCTTTTTTTTTTAAAGGAGGAAATCCTTGCGATTTTTGCCCCTCGGCTTACGATTGTTTCATCGGCTCCATTCGATTTTGCCACTTTATCGAATCAATGCCTCAATTAGCTGCTATTGTTTATGTCGGATTGGTGACCTACATTTTTATTTATGCAAACCTTCAATATATTTCTATTTGAATTTGAAGAAATATGAAAAATTGAAACAATGCAAAATATATTGTAAAATTGCAAAGATCAATATTTGCATAAGGTCTGAAAGTTCAATTTAATTGAAATGTTTATACATAGAATTCATTTGTTTTATTTAGATTCCATAAAATACAGGAAATACTCGTTTGTATGATACTATTTTTTTTTAATAAAATCAAAAAGCGAAATAAAAATACATTTCCGATATAGAAATAATACACAGTTATTTTATTAAACCAACATTGGATTAATAATGAAACGTAAAGTGGCTTTTATTAAACCATCTGGAATTTCAGAGCCGGCCATTAACCTATACTTAAACAATCGAACGCGCATAAATACCCAGGGAAAAGTCTTCGCAGCCATCGAACTCGCTCGCGATATCACGCTGAAACTTTCCGGGCAAAAAGGAAAAAACAAAAGCCCTCGCGTAAAGATAGCGCGCTGCAGCTGCTTTTCAAAAAACTTTTCGGCTCACATAAACAAACCTGCGCCCTATGCGCGCGGAACTTGGCCGCGCGATAAGGAGCTCCGACGGTGCGCGCGCTGCGGAAGTCGATCGGATGCACTGAAAAGCTCGCGGTAGCGCAAAGTATGTATCTCTCGCACACCTTTCCCACCATACACACATACACCCACACACACACGCGAATACGCACGTACAGCGAGCACAGAGGCAAGGTATCGCGGCGTAATCTATGAAGCGCCGGGGCGCGCGGCTGCTCTCGGATGGGGGATTATGTTAAGCGATGCGTGAGCGGCCACAGTCCAGGCCAACCGAGGCGTAACAGAGATACTGCTCGGTGACGTTGTTATATCGCGCTACACGCGTTTAATGGCCGGTCGCGTATCGGCGGCGGCGGTAGCGGCGGCAGTAGTATGGTGGCGGTGGCGGCAGCGCGGGGCTTTCTGCCTCCCTCGCACGCTCGTGCGCGCGACTCTGACGCGCATTACGATTAATAAGCATAAAATGGACTGCGCGAATCCACTCACCTACATTCGCGCGTTCGCGTAAATTTGGCTGTAACCGCGCGGGATATAAATAAAGTAGCCGCGCGCTCATGCCCAGCAGAATGTGTGCGCGCGTGGCTGGACTGCGAAAAATACCGGCAGATATCGCACGTATGGACGTTCCGTCGCTGAGGTGGCTGGAAATCTATAGCCGCGCGATTGCTGATTGCGCGCATTCGAGCGCGACCATGTAACTTTTTGGATTTTTCATTTTTAATTCGATTACGCGCGGTCGTGACGATGACGATGACAATGCGTGCCTCGATGCGAGCTATAACCTTTTGCCCTTTCATATGTAACGAAATTGTTTTGATTCCGAATTTACCTTTGCATTCAAATTTTAAGGAAATATTTATTTTATTGAGTGGCTTCCTTTTTCTACCACATCGTCGCTAACACGTTCAAAATTAATAAATGATGTAACTTCATTTTAGTTTCAAGTATTTAAAATAATCAAAATCTGAGCTGACTTTATTTTATCGATCACAAATAGATATGTGCTATAATTAATGCGGTTCTTTAAAAATAAGCTGTTATTGATGAGGAATAAAAGCCGGAAATTATTCAATTGTACGAAAAGATTTTATAGCTCTGATATATTATAATGTAAAAAATTAATTCTTCTCGGGTAAGCGCGAGTTAATTTCCATCAGAGAAAATTCACTGAAGTGTAAAATTCTTTTTACTCTCGTCCACCTGATCTGCGGTGAATGTTCCGAGCAAAATAAGGGGTTTGGTCCTGGCTACTGGATTGGATCCATCAGTGAAGATCCAGTAGCGGGCATCAAACACCTACCGGAAGCTGTTCGTGCGGCTTATAGAAGGAAGTTTTTTTTATTAAAAATGTATAGACTACTTATAAATGAGGTATTAACTGTTACTTGAAATACGATTATGAAGCAAGAAATCTGAATACAAAATGATATTATTATGGAATATTTCTGCACGAGCACAGCATTTGCACTCCATCAAAAATCTTTAAAATTCTTCAAACACGGTTACCGCTCAATAATCCTCTTACGGGCAATCGCGGAGAAAAAAAGGATTGCTTGCGTTAAAGAAAAGTCCGTCGCGAGAAAAGATGCTCGTGCGCTGCAAGAACTGTAGGAAAAAAGGGAAGCGGGCAACCCGCAGTCTTCGAAAACGTCGAGAGTTCTAACTATTTACGAGCTATTATGTCTCGCGCGCCGAAGCAAGTTTTACGGTGAGACATTACTCGAGTCGGCCAGCCGCCCCCTCGTCTCTGCCCCCACGCACGCCCTTGCGTCGTCGTAATAAACCGACGCGGCAGACTGCACCGCGCGCCGCTATAGCCAAGGATCTTCACGTTTTACTTCGGAAAGGTAAACAAAGGCCTTATAAAAAGTTAGACGGCGCCAGCGGGCTAGAAGAATGTTTAAGAAATTCTTGATTTTTCCCTCGTGCTCGAGATTTATACTGCCTACTATACGAACGCGCGCGCGCACACAATAACTTTGATGAGGCGAAATTTTCACGCTCGGTTTGTTGCGCATATACTTTTAGTGAAATTCTAAATAATTTTCATTTGAGAATATAAATTAATGAATAATAGAATTTTTTGAAATAAAAAATTTCTTTGTATATTGTTTGTAAATCTAATTCGTGAATTGTGTTAATGGTTTGCAGAATAGGCGACAGATTGAGAAGTCGGAACCCGCAATTTTTTTTTAATTTTTACAATGCTGAAATATATTTCATAACTTGGAACATAAATCGCGTCAGTGCCGTTAGATTTATGCCTTGTAAAATATCTTCCGCATTCCCTTGCTTTAGACGAGAACTTAATTAAAAGTACTTAATAACGAATACATCAGCTGGAGAAAACGAAACGGTAAGATATTATGACGAAAGTTTTATATTAATGTAAATCTCAACCTGAGTACGTATCCCGTTAATGTGCTCTCATTGAAACTTTTATATTACTTAATTAATTTATGAAAACAAATGACTTAAAATATGATACATTTCGTATCCATAATATGAGTAAAGTTTTCAAGAATGTTATATTCGTTCTTTTCCTTCCTTTTCAAAATATCATTTCAGTTTAACATGTGAATGTGTTTTTTCTTTATTATGACTTCTATATTTTATAAATGTTATTTGTAAATAAAATTTCTTTAGATAGATACCTATTATACAATAAAAATATGAATGGAATGATAATGCTCTTCTTTAATAAATTAGCTCTTGGGACCTTTTGAAATTAATTAAAAGTAAATACCTGGGACGCTTTTCATTTAACGCCGTATTTTTTATTGAATGCTCTTCAACTTTTGAAACATTATTTAATTTCAACTTCACATTATCAACGAATAATAAATCTTTGTATATTAATTAATTGTAATATCGCCCCAGCAACGTTCGCACGATCCACAAATTACCTATAGAGAACGAGCGCCGGATACTTTGCATGAGTCTTTAGCACAAGGACTATTTTCGTTCACAAAATGTAGAAAGGAAACGCGATGAACAATACAAGTGAGGGGAGCTCGAAACCTGCGCGTGCACATACGCATTCGTTACTGGAGTAGACGCTCCAATTGCGCGCAAAGTGAAGTATCAAACGCGACGTTTGCAGGAATACCGCTGACTAATTGCAGTGCCCATTAACTTTGCCATAGAGCTGCTTTTCTCACCCAATGTTTAGTGTGCCCGTTTTCTCTCCCCGTACGTCATTCATTGTCTTTCGCCATCTCAGTCTCTTTCTCTCACAATAAGGCAGGCAATAGACATTCTGTCGCTAAAGTTTAATAGGAAAGATTAAACGGAAGAGGAATATTATGACAAAATACTACATGAGTAAACTGAAGGTAATATAAAGGATAGATAGTACTGAACAAAAAAGTTGATATATTGTGAAAATGATCATAAATTCTAGTAAAAGTATTATACTGCATTATATTATTCAAAATACGTGTACATCAGCTACTTAATTTTGTTCTTGTTTTATTAACTAATTATTAAGTAATTTTATTAAGTAATTTAAATAATTTAAATAATACAAAAACATAACTTCATTCTAAATGTTTATGCAACATTATAAATAAGTTCAAAAATTTTATTACGTGTAAATATAAAACTGCGCATTAAAAGTGACCTGCTAGTAAAACTTACTAGATATTTAGAGCGAAAAAATATTCTTAATGTGAAGAAACGAGAACCGAGTTTGCTTTTTTACCTCACAAAGTAGGAAAAGTATCTTTGAGTAGCTAAAAGCAAAAAAAAAAGATCAAGCATTATAACTATAGAAACTATGCTGAGAATTGCTTAGCATATTTATATAAAAATTTATGCATAAAATAAATGGCAGAATGGTATCGCTCATCGATTAAAATGTGTTTTTTTTTCATGATTTTTATAAGTATGATAAAATTTCAATCCTTCTTGTCAAAGTCAAGTTATAAGTGCATATTTATTTTGTATTTCTTTTCGTGCCCAAAACAACTTCCATAAAAAATTGTTTCAAAGATTATTATCAGTTTTTTTAATAACGAAATTTGTATCTACCTTTCCCAGAGTTGATTGGTAAAGGTAAACGTGTTGTGCATTTCTTTTCGTGCACAAATTACCTTTGAGAAATTGTTTCAATCAGTATAATAAAAATATAAATTGACTGAAAGAGAGATCGAGCGAGAGATAGCAGAGGCGCGCGAGAAAGGGGAAGGGCTCCTAGATGGCCGGGCATGTTTCACTGCGGGCCCTCGTACATGTCCAAGTACGTAGGCCGTAGTGCAAAAGCACACCGGCAAACGTCCCGACAAAAGATTCCGTCGACGAACGCGCGGCTATTATGAATGGTTCGTGGTAAACGAGGCGGGAAAAGCTCGCGTCGAGTTGCAAGAGTCGCACCCGCGCGACGATACTGCCCGCCGGGGCTCTTACATTATTCCGAATATGCGCCGGGCACGATGCGCGCGTGTGCGTGTGCTCGGCATGATGCATACATAGGTACTTGCGCGCTCGCGCGCGTACAAAGGTGCGGACCGAAGTTAATGCACATCACGTGTTACTCGGGAGACAGACGGGCGCTGGTGTAGCCGGTCACAGGGTCGTCTTTTCTCTTGCGCGCGCTATTTTTTTCCTTTGCCTTTTGCCTGTGCATCTGATCCCGACCTTTTTCATGTTCATTTTATGTGTAATTATTATGATTTACGCTCAGAGAATAAAAATCCGTGGATGTCAAATGGAAAGGTACATATTTTTTATATCTCTTCATTAATTTCTTTTTCAATTTATGATATCCTAATCGTAAACGGTGTGTGTATATGCAGCGCATAGGATATTATTATCGGGTATTCTGATTTCGTGTTTTATTACTTTTTTTTTAATTCGTGTAAAAATTTAATAAAATATAAAATACATTTTCATAAAACAAAGGATAATTAGTCAATTTTAATAAAAATGTGTGCACATTTTGTCGCAGAAGAAAAACGTTATAACAACAAATTAGTATTTATGTATTAATTTTTCGACCTGTACTGATTGATAAGTGTGGACATGCGATCATTTCTACCTTGATATGGATCCTAATTGAATATTTTTTATTACAGTTATCATGCATATACTGATATAATAAATAGAGTCACGGAAAACATTATCCCTTCAACGGCCGTTTCCAAATTGAGGTTAGCATATTGAATTTCTCATTATGCGTGTAATGAGAGACGCTTGGGCTCTCGAGCTCAAAAAGGAAGACCTCGGAATGAGCACGCGTCAACGATAACGCCGTTGCCGCATGATGATGAAACACGTGAACAATGCGCGGCGGCGCGATGAATCGGGCATACGCAAAAAAGGAAAGCGGCCGGAATCCTCAAACAAGAATAAGCAGACAGCGGGAAGATAAAACGCGCGGAGCTCTTTAGCGCTGCAAAAGCGAGCGGACCACGAGGAAAATTCGTATTTACATGCGCGCGGCTCGCTAAATTTTTCACACTGGAAAAATACAACGACGACGACGGCAACGGTGGAGAGCGAGTTAACTCGGTAAAACGTCGGAGTGCGTGGCGAACGCGAGCGCGCAGTCGCTTTAGGGGCAGCAGCGCGCGGCTCTCTGCATGCATTTAAAGTGAAATAGTACCCTTAGGATACGGCGCGCGCACGGGCTCAGTGTCGGAAAAACCCCGGTAGTTTTGTCGCACATGTTTTTTGTTTGCAGTTTATTCGGACAAATTGACTCGATTTCGGTGTTTTTTCTTTTATTTATAGTAAAAAAATGTACGACTAGAAAATTGTTTAAGGATTCTTACAAGTCGCTTTACTTTTGCTACATAGACAATTTATGGACCCAGAAAAACTTTGAAAATAGATAATTTTTGTTTTTCCAAGTATTATAGTACGAGTAAAGGCTATAATAATAAATTTCATCGCCTCGTTTTGTGGGTGTAAAATAGAGATTTACGTTTCGAGAACGATAAATTAAATTGGATTTCCTATAAAGTTGTTAACCCTCTTGTGACCGTCAGGCAAAATATCACCGCTTCATGCATAAAAACTTGAATTTTGACCCAAGAATAATACCCAATTGAGTTATAGACTTAAAGTTAGTTATCGAAGGTTCATTATTATTTCCACTCCTTTATTTTGATATTATATTCTTAGCTCATCGATCCTTAGTTCTACTTTAAGATTTGCAAGTGTTACGAGATCAAATCTATCAGAATATTGCCTCTCTGATCGTCGAGATAGAAAATACTTTAACATTATTACATGTTCTTATTTAACCGTTCTAGTAATGCCATATCATTTAATACGACTTTTACACATAAGATGAATGAGTTTCAGTTGTATCTATATATGAAGATCATTAAAGATTGTAAGAGACGTGAAAGTAGAAAATTGAAAATACTTGTCATGATAATGCCGGTAACGATCTAGCCGCTAATCATTCACTCTGTCCCGCTTTGTTCCAGTGATTCGGAATAACCATTAATGGAATTTCCCGCATTGCTCGCGCAGCCACGGAAATCGGACTCGGGCCATGCCGAACGGCGACCCAAGCGGTGGTCTCTCGCCGCCTGGCACCGCGAGTTTCGCCGCCGCAAAAGCCCGGCGTGTGTGCGGGCCGAACTAACTTCTTGCGGTCGAAACGAGGGCCGAAGAAAAAGAGTCCGGGCCTTGGTGCGTTGCGGTAACTGCGAGATAGGCATAGAGACGAGTATAGTGTTGACTATTACGCTGAGCCGAGTTCTGCCCGAGTTGTTGCTCATTGCTCTCGTTATTTCGTTAAAAAGTTACGCGCGTATATGCGCGCGTGTCAAATGAGCCGCGCGGATCCATTAAAGTTGGCGCGCGAACGCCTGCAATTTTACTCGGCAGCGCTGCCACGTCCCTAATGTTATCTCGTTTCTCGGAGCGTGAGGTCCCTTTCCGCGCTGAACACTGAGCTTTCGCGGGGGTCCTAAGTTAGTTTCTTCTGTCCGCGTTCGTAGCGCACGTAAAGCGGATGGCACAAGAACGTATATATCGAAGAGGAGTACCTGAAATTGTATTTGAATTTTAAATTCGTGCCGAGGTGCACTATTTTTCTCTTTTCTTGTATATAACCTCAATGTCAGTTAGAAATTATTCCGATATCTTATATTCATTCTGTTATTCTAATATATTAGATAATATTCTAAAATTCAATTACTGAGTTGAGTTGCATTGTAGAAGAAACATCTTCGAATGCAAGTAGTAATATAATAGAAATATATATACGCATATAGTAAAGTAGAGAAAATTTCGTGATCTAAAATTACTTAAAACAGTCAGGCGCTCCTCATTATTGTATAATAAATCCTCGTGTTCTAGACAGGGATAAATTGTTACTTTACTATTATTGGTTTAAGGTATCAAATGAGCATTATGACACTCATGATGGAAAATACCCAATAATTGTGATTTTATTTATTAATATTGTAATTTCTTTCGATGACTAGTTAATAAATCGAATTATCGCAGCGATTCGCATTTGATCACGTGGTGCGAATCATGTTTCTTTGAGATGCCAACGTGAAAAAAAAAACAAGTTGAAAGTATTGCTGATTATTTTAAAGTACTGTAATATGGAACGGTTGGGCGGTGATGAGTATAAAATAATAATGATTAATAATAATAAAAGTGATGATGGAAAACAGAAATTAATTTTTCGGTGCTCTAAGTTCGAGTGTGAAACGAACGAAACATTTTAATCGAAGACTTTAATTCTCAAAATGTATGACACCGAATTCATACGATCCAAACCCTAGCGAGAATAAGATGAAGATAAATTGTACATAGTTTTCTGTAAAAAATATTTTCTTTTCAGTTGTATATGTATAAAATATTACAAAATAAGCGTTACTTTGAAAGACTACTGCATTGGCAAGGAAAGAATATCGTACGTATTTATAATATAAGTTAATAATAATAGACGACTACCATATATTTAAGCATTTGAGCAGTCATTAAGATAAATAAATTGTTGTTTTTCGCTAGTTAATTTTATTCGAGTTAGTGCGGTGATGTACATATTTCTAAATAGTAAAAAGTGCCAAAGTATTTAATGACTCTTCGTTATAAAGGAGTGTGCAGGTGTATGTAATAAGAGTGTGAAAAACTTCTTTTCCAATGATCAGAATAATGTAAATGGAGAATACGGAGTAGTAAAACGAGACTTCAAATATTAACATCAAAAGTATATTATTCCAAAATGAAATTTCATTTTGATAAACTTGAAAAATGAAACTTTTTATTATCACAATATACAAGAATTTTTATGATAAAATTTTTATAAACATTTTATTCTTGAAAAACATTAATAAAGATTGTAACATTTATTAAATGCACAATTAAGAGAAATTTTACTACTTCGTCCCATAATATTCAATACGAAAAAACGTGTCGTAGTAGCAATCATCCTCAGTAATTAAGCAAAATTTTACTCAGCTAAAGTTTTATTGATTTTTAATTTTTTGTATACACCTCCAAATAAATATTACTATTAAAGTATGAAATAAAAACCGCATTTTAGCTCCCAGAATGAACAAATGAAACACTAAATTGACGCGTATGGATTACTGTGTTTTGTACATAAAGTAATGTGAATATATTTGTATGGGAATCACTTGCTACGCTTGAAAAACTTTAGGATGAAAATTAACAGCGAGGGGAATATTTATACAAAGTATCACCTTGTGCTTTTAAATGTATACCCCACAACTCGCTATGTATAATGTCGAATACGTCAGTGTTGCTACGTCGAAACCTTATACGAATAAAATGAAAACAGAGAATCGCGTTGAAGAACTGATTCTGTTTGTAAAAAAGGTAAAAATATAAAAACATTGTATTTGGCCGAAAGATTATTTTGCGTGAGCCGTTAAATTGATAAATTGTCAATTAAACGCTGATTGCAATTCTTTTAACATATTTGAATTAAGTTTCTTGAACGACTGCTAGGTAAATAGAATATAAGCGAATTTATTATTGTTTTCATATCACTTAATTCAAAAATTTTTATTTATAATACCTTATGAGTTTATTCGTACACATATGTACATGTTAATTTAATGTCATCATAAATAGTACCATTCCTTCAAGTAACGTTCTTTAAGCTATTCATTTATAGTTATGTAAAATGCGTATTTCCTCTTTCTTGTGGAATTATTCTATTAATGAACCCTTAATTATGTCTTGTCATACAAGTGGAATGAAAGAAGAACTCATTAAACCATGTATTTAAGAATCGAATCGATATAACCACGCGACGAGGTATTCATTACAACAGCAATTACATTATATCGAAAATTTGTTATATATTTTATGATTATTCTTTCGTTTTTTTTTTAAAGATTATTATAAAATAATTAAAGTGATATAATATAAAACAAAAAACTTGCATCCATAGTTGTTTTCTTCATTGACCAATTTTCAATTTTCTGAGATATTTAAAGGTAAGTAAAATTTGTCCAATAGTACATTTCGACATGGGTGCGGAAGGTGATTATTTAGCTCATGTGACGTTTTTCGCACGAGCGAAGCGAGTCTGCACGAGAGCCGAATAATCATATTAAAGTTATGATATTTGAGATTAGAGTAGTATAAAGATATTATTAAGGTAGTACTTACTGTAGGTCATCGACTTAACGTTCAGGGTTTAACGAAATTTGGCATATCTTGTAGATATTAGTTCCAAAGTAACGCAGTTGAATTTTCGTAGGTTTACGCGCCGTACGAAAAAAGTAATGAGCCTTAATAATTTGGTTTTTTTCATAAACTGACGTCGAGATCTTAATGAAAATTTTTAAATTAAAAAATAGAGTACCAAGAGAATATTTTAAGTGCTTTGGAGTTACGAACAAGAGCATGTGATAATCAATGTAAAGCAATAAATTATGAAACGAAGGATGGTTGATCGCGACTTTTGCGATATGGTAACGCCAGACAACAGAGAGGTTATAAAGCACACGGCTTTCAAATGTCATAGCCTTGAGGTAAATAATGAATTTTCTCCATAGAGTTATTAAAGATAGAGTAGGTAAGGCATGGGCGCTCTTGAAAGTGGAAACGTCCTATTGATAGAAAGAGAGAGAAGATCGGTGTTCTCTGTCTAATGGCGCATGCGATATAAACATGTACCATCGGGGTTTATAAATCTAATTAGATCTTATTCAAAACTGGTTGCTTTGCAGAAAAAATACAAAATTTGTGATTTCATATAAAAAATGAATCTAATCTCTAAAATTAAATAAGTGAAATTTCACTTATTACATATCAATATTCACTTATTGACTCAGATAACATGCAAGAGTTTTAACTGAATCAATAAGTGAATATTGACATGTAATAAGTGAAGTCTATTATTTCACTAAAAAAATAAGTAAAATCAATATTTAATAGATGAAAAATTCACTTATAAATAAGTGACTAAAACATGATTAAGCAATTAATTCACTTATGAATAAGTGAATAAAAAATGATTAAACAATTAATTCACTTGTTTGAAAGTGACAAATTTCACTTATTCAATATGTCAATATTCACATATTCGCAGTGAACGTATTTTTACTACACGAGTAAGTGAATATTGACATGTAATAAGTGAAATGTTTCACTTATTATGGAAGTGAACTACTTTTCTAACTTTTAAATAAGTGAATGATATAGACTTTCACATGTTAAATTGTTCACTTATTTAAAAAGTGAAAGACATTCACTACTAAGGTAAAGGAAAATTTCACATATTTAAATTTAGAGAGTAAAATAACTTGAATCGAACTTGTCAATACACGATAATATACTCGGTACTCGGTAGTAAGAGATGAGTTATTTTAGAGCATATGCACGTTTGATGTTAAAATACAGAGTCAGAAAAAAACCTTGGGGGGGGGGGGGTCACAAGTTTAGACGATTCACCGTAAATTGAAGTCAACTATAGATATTTTTCAGTTCGACATATGGTACTGCACATTGTTCTTAATTTCGAAATTCTTAAACAATATTTTTGAATGTATGAAAGTCGCCTACTGTCCAAAACATCGAATTTCAATAATAATTTTTCGACGCGAATACAACTTGTTTCTAATGATTTATTTCGAAATATCTTTATTATATCCATATTAAAATTATATGAATGCAAGTCTTTTCTCCCTCGCTTCGCTCGGGCACACACGCCTATACGAGCTTTATTTTTTGACACAAAGTGTACAAAGCTTGATTTAAGGCATGCTTTTTAATTTAATGCGGTATGCGAAATCGAGTTTTGCGCATGGAATGCCCAAGAACTACTATTTTGAAACTCACCGACAGTTTGGCTGGTAGCGCAGTCGCCACCTTCGCCAATCACTGAGGTTAAGCAGCAGTGGGCGCGGCCCAGTACTTGTATAGGTGACTATGTTTTTTTCTGCGACTACCTCGTTATTCAGATAAGTGTTAAAATTGCCTTCTGACAAATTGAGCGGAAGGTGTGGATAGATCCGGCATCTAAGCCTACGGAATGTGACCTAGACATCCAAATTGAATCATCCCCAGCGGGTTTTCCTTATTAGGATTATCCCACGTGGTTTACCTATAGGTTTTTCCCGCCCATAGGCATAACCAGAGCGAATGTGGGATTGATCAGGTAGGGAAAAGAGTTTATAAGTAGAGCGTTCCTCACGATAAATTTATAGGTTATGGTATAATAATAGGTAAAGGAAAATAAAGGTGTGGAAGGATACACGCTAGGGCAGTAAGCTCAGTGGAAACCACAAATTAAAAAAAAAATACTATTTTTTAACTCCGTATTAGAGGTTCGACTTCTTTTCTACACTAGAGCGAAAAATAAATGCAATGGAAGGCAAAACAACAAAATTAACGAAACTATAGGACGAGAAATTCTCGGATTTTCTCTTCTAAATTTCTTGGCCGGATTTTTGTGTCGATCCCTATTGGTAAGCTCTATTACTTAAGGCCATCAGACCCCTTCAAAATTTTCTTCATCAAAAGACATAAAAAATAAATTTCAATTATTGGAAATATGTAGAACTAACATTCTGAAAGTATATTTAAATTGTGATATAATGACCCATCAAAAAAATTCTAGATCCATCCTGCGCAAAGTTCGAGTTTACACACACTTTTACGTGCGTGTGAAAGGAGCTTATGGAAAAGTAACTGAGCGTTCGGGAATCACCATCATTGTGCAGAAATCACCGACTTTGCGCACTCGTATCGTAATGTACTCCAAAACTTTAAATCAACTGCACACTTGTATTACAAGTTGAATAGTACATTACGCAACTAGGACGCAAAGCAGGTGATTCATGCTCGAGTCGAGTCGACAAACAAGTCGATTGCGTGGATCACCTTGCGCACGTGTTGTGTGTACTATTTTTTCACAAATGTGCGCAAAATACAGCAAACCTATTAAAATAACAATACCTAGAAATAAATAAGTAATATGAAACAAAGTAAGAGCCCATTTTGTCGCTCGACCTTTAACGAAGGTGACAAAAATGATGAGTAAGGGAATATAAAAAAGGTAAAAAAGACATATATCAACAAATAAACATTGTATTATTTAACTTAAATGTAAAGTTTATTTAAACAAAAAAACGTATAATAAATTGGTAAAGGCATTCAAACAAACTTATATTACATCTTTAATTTAACATTAAAGTGCAAAATGTTATACATTATTTAATATGACTTTTATATAGGGTGGTTGCACCTGTAACTGACCACCGTGCCAGTTACCGGCCATTTTTGTTTAAATGTTCTTAAAAGTAAAATTTTCTATATTAATAAATATGGTATCTTACAGTACGAGTTATTCACTTTGCAATAGCTATCTTAAGATTCAAAATTATTCATTTTGTAATCATTAATCGCAGAAGAAAAAGTGGTCGGTAATTGGTCTTAGATGGGCGGGCACAGGTACACCCACCCTATACATATACATATATATATATATATTAAAGTAAAGGAGTGAGTGACTGTCGATAAGGCAGGTTGTCACGTTGTCAATGTATTTGCAATATGTTTCAAATCCAAATTATTATTTTTGTCAAAAATCTCGTCCATAAATGATATTATTTATTTGTTATCTTTATATTGATGGTTAAAATATTATTTTTGGATTTTTGAAAGTATGTATAGATATATAAAGTGAGAGAAATAAAAAGAAAAATTGGTAATAATCAATATACGATTATATAAATACGTATACAAAGGGAAAAATGTAATCCACTCTTTAAAAAACGATGGCCGAATGTTGTGAAGCATTTAAAGATTGATTTTGATTGGTCTGCAAGGAATAGGCGTAAAGATGCTCTACTACCGTAATATTTGAATTTTTTAATTTGAATTTTATTCGTAACCTCAAAAACAAAATAGTACGCGCACAGTGCATTTGGATTTTACTAGTTTGAAGAAAAAAAACAAATGAAAAGTTTTATCAGTGTTTGTGTATATTCTTGAAACAAAAATAAATCATGCTTTAAAATAACTTGGGACATATTCTACAAGCATTTTTCTAGCGAAATATGTAAAAGAAAATCGAATTTTCGTCTTTTTAAAGTTGTCTGACGCCTTCAACGCGACATGCGAATAAACAGATAATCAGAATAATATATTTTTCAAAAACAAAACTATATTTAGTTTTTATAAAATTTAAGTGTCAATTGCTTCCTCCTAGAGGAAGCTTTGTAATAGTAAAATTTTAAGTTTCGTTAAATCGTTCTAGAAACATGATTAAAGTTGTTAGAAGTTTGTATCACAT
>JAPYZP010001164.1:0-21031 GCA_030522985.1 Torymus sinensis | reverse complement strand
AAGAAAAAACTTATGGCAGAGGTGTGCCTCAACATTTTTTTTTCGTCGTTTTTGTGACCGGATAAGGCGACATTTTCGGGGGAATTGCACATATACCAATGTAATTTCACGAACGATCGAAAAACCTATTTCTACGAGCCCATGGATAAACAAGCACTCGCCGAGTTATTCAAACAATGACTTATAACTACACTTGCGTTCGCAAAAACATCAACACGGCGAAACGCTGCGCGAATTCTGTTCTGCTGGGCGCGCGAGCTTATTCGAAAAACGCAAGCGCCGCATACACACACTACACATTTCGAGCGCATATTTCGTCGGATTTCTCCGACGGCACATTACATATCTACGCCGCCGCTTTCCGGGAACTATAAGAGCATCAGCGATAATTGCAGGTGGCTATAGATTGCGATCGACTGTGTAGACGCATACATATACGCGCGCCGTGAAAAAATAAATCACCCGCGACGATAAATTTTATAATTATAACCGCGGTAATCGCCCCGAGCGATAAGTTTTTAGCATATGTCATACAACTTATTACACATATATTACAACAACGGGACCATCACGCGTGATAATAATAATGACCTGAAAAATTAACCGAGTTACATATCGGGTAAATGCGCTATACCGCCGTCGCAATGCACTTGAGATAGCACCTACATAGCCCCAAGCGCGCGCTTATCGCTCGCGTATAGAGGAGGCCCGCGACTTCTTTCCCGAGCTTATCTTTATGGGAAACGCCGATTCTGGCCGAGACGCTATATAGATCCCAAAGAATTAATCAAGCCTCCGCGAGTGTTTACAAATTTTCTTCTATGACGCATGCGCGAGGGGATATAGCTTATCTCCGGTTAGAGGATTCCTCTAATTAGCGTTTACTTAAACCTGAAATTTCAAAACGTTCTTGATGCAATCACAAAACTCTTTACGCCGGCTGTTTTCTATGTTTGTGTGTCGAAACAAAGGCTGGCAAAGGCTGCGCTATGTCCGCAACACTGGAAGTGTTGTTCTTACGAAGAACGTGTGTAAAACGTCGTGTGTTCGATGTTAAAAACAAAGTCGAGTGTTTTTTCGCGCAATAAATAGTTATCTCGCGCTCTTTCCGCATCGCCTGCGCCGGAATGTCATCTCCAGTCGAAGAAAATCGATTACACATATATGAAGCTATACAGTTTCACATATTACCGCAATTCTCTCGGACAATGTTTCAAGCTGTTGCAATTTTTGTCACCTTTTTTCTATTTTTCTTTGTTAAGTATTTATTTTCGCGGACTTTCCTGCGTCTCAAAACATTCATAATACTTAAAATTCATATAATTCACATTCGTCAAGTACGCGCAAACAGATTACAACGTCCACGTACATGGATATATATAAATTAACGTATTTTCCGCGCATCCTTGTTCGAAACACTTGTTAAATCAGGAAAACCCCGAAAAGCATAAACTCCGCGTTTCCTAAACGTCCTAATATAGCATTAAGAGATGCACAATCTCGCGTAGATTCCCCGATTCACAATCCTTAAAGAGAAAATCGCTATATTGCCATAATACGCGAAACCGCAGACGCGATAAAAGAAGAAGAAAAAATGACTGCATACGCGTATGTACGTTCGAGATGCACCTGCGCCCACGAGGCAATTATATTATATGAAAATGTCGGCGGGAAAACCTGGAACTCCCAAAGGATTTTCGAGAATTACGCTGTATTCTCCTGGAAACGACCTTCGCTATATTATGCCATATATACGCAAACTTGATGACCGTACTAATTAATCAACGAGTCTGATGCGGCGAAATGTGTATATAATACAATACGCTATATATAACGCGTTTAGATAATATGTGCGAGAAAAACACCCGCGCTACACGTGAAAGCGACGGCACGTGCATGCTTATAAGAAAGTCATCTCTGAGAAGTCCATTATTATATACACGCGCGCGTGTATAACTCGTTCATTGAGAAATTTCATTTTCAATTCCGATCTACCGCGGGAGGAAATTTCTATTTTTACCAAACCCATCACGTTTAGTGCTGAGAATCGCGTGTATACCGATTTCATTATATTCGACAGAAAAAGTGACGAGTATTATATATCTTTTACGCTTTACGCGTCAAGCGCTTAAATTAAAGTTCAACCGTTTACCTACATAGTGTACACGCTGGTGCACGCAAAAAAGAAAAAGTAAATTTGTAAATCACTTCATCCTACAAACAACCCATAAAATATATATCTGACACTAAAGAAAACGCAGCGACACTGAAAGCAAAGTATACCTCTTTAAATACTCTCGGAGACAAATCTTTACATTGTTATACATATGCTTTATTTATTATTCAATAAAATTCTTTATTGCATTCCGAACACGATTCCGCGCGATCCCGCAGCATCTCTCTCGAGCACAGACTCTGCTTACTTACACGCTCAAGTGACTTGCGCAGTATGTGTGCAAGTTAAAAATATTTCGCTGCTTCGTCGCACCTATCCCCTCTCCGCCCTCCCAAATCAAACAATTCAATCACGTTGTTATTATTGAGCGCAGAGAGAGACTCACTCCCGCGCGCTCGCGCGCGCCTATCATAAAACACAATTACGAACAATGGCAATTATCGCACCTCTCACGTCGCCGTCGTCGCACACTTCGCACCAGGAAAATCATCTCTCTCACACACAATCTCTTTATAAGTACTAAACGTATATACATACGTATACTTGGCCCCGCGAATCCCATGTTTTTTTTCTCTCTTGCTTCCCACCGCGCATTGTTTCCCACAACGAAAAAAAGAAAAAAATGAGCTTCGTATATATAATATCGATTTGATTCGCGCGCCTTGACCGCGTTTCTTTTCGCTCTCTCGCTTATTTTTGTATATACACATCATGCAACGAGTCCTGATGGGCATTTAGGTAGGTAGGAGAGCGCGCCTGTGTTTACCTTTTGCCTCGCGCTGTATATATAGTGGCCTTGTTGATTTTTGCGTGACGTTTTTCAGGAGAGGCGCGCGAGGTGTACTACACTCACGCGCGCTGACGTAGGTGGGAGTCGGTATAGGTACATGGATGTTCAAGTGCGCCGAGGATTTTAAAGAAAGGATATAAATATATGGATTGATATTGCGGGTACCTGCGGATGTGTAAAGTGGATTTCGTATTTTGCGGCTCTTGGGTGTCGATAGGGTAGGGGTGTGCGTTTACCGATCGGTGGTTAAAAAGCTGTAGCTGATTTACGAACAGTTGGTAATAGTTTTTTTTACTGTATCGATTTTTATATGTGCGAATTCGAAAGTTTTGCATTTCTAGACGAATCGAAAATTTTACCTTCTTTCAATATTATTCTATACGAGCGAATCCAATTATTGCTAAATTAATAAATAAAACAGAATTTTAAGAGGATTTCAACGAATGATCACCAGAGGGAGCAGCGGCATTTTTAAATCCCCGAACCGGCTGCCCTGCTTCTGCTGGATACATAAGATCAGCTGAGAAAAAGACACCGCGTAAGTTTGCATGTTTTGGTTTACAATAAAAACGATGTATTAGCATTAATTAGCACTTGTAATAGATAATATATGTTACCCTGGGCCATTTATCTTTACAGATCATTCGTAATGTTTGGAACAGTTGTCTCTGTTTCGAGGTTATACATCGGAGCTGCTCCGAGATGCCAAAACCTCACGTATTCCACATTATTTAAACAATGTCTCTGCGAAAAATCCTCGCAGATAAAGTTCTCTTCAAATACACAAGGAGTTAGGAACTTCAGCAACTTTAGGATATTCTCGCTGAACAGATTATGGAGGTGAGCCGAGGTTATGTCTCTCAATGTCTGGATTTGTAATTACTTAAGATTGAACATTGTTTATACTGTAAGTAACTGCGGTTACTTTTCTGTTGCAAGTATCAATTAATAATTATGCACAGAAAAGGATGAAATTGTGATGACTTTGCATGTCTTTTTTTCTTTTCCATAACTTTAAAATACTAGCAAGTAAAATTTGGCTGCATAGTTTAATGTTTATAAAACTTTTAAATATACTCATGTATGGATAATTTATTAATTATTTGTTAATAATAGTACAAAATATTTGTTTTCTTTTTACAGTAATAAGAAAGATGCTTTTGGATGGAGCCATCGTATTCGACAAATACTCCCAACTCGTTCAAATACCTTAAAATTTTCCACAAAAAATGAGGTTACAGTGCCTGTACCCACAAATCCTTTACAAATTAATACTAATATCAAAAATAATGTTTTATTGTACAGGTATGAAAAACCGTACTTGTATAAAATAGTAACTGCTTTTGGTGTTATTTCTCTTGTTGGATGTTTAGCAATGGCAGATGTTGTCTACAAAGTTTTATGTAAAAATCTGTTAAATCCAAACGTAGATCTAAAAAGCAGAATTATTGCTCATGCGCTTCCGATTGGTGCTATTGCCATTGGAGTACTAGCAGGTAAATTTTATTTCATAAATATAAAAAAAAAAAAATTATTTATTCCTCATAATTTAATTTTTATTTTGTTTGATCATTGAACTTTGAAATGTCTGAAATTTCTCCAAACAATTAACATTATCTAGCAAAAAATTTTACTTTACTCAAAATAATAACTTATTTACATTTTGAAGGTCCACTGATAATGTTTGTTACGTGGTATATAATTAAAAAAACTGTAAAATACATCATTCTTCATAAAGGTGGAAAGGACATTACTATAGTTACTTATCATCCATTTAAGGAACAAGTAAAAAGAACTTATCCCATAAATAATGTAAATATAGTCAACATTTATTATAAAGCAGGTGTGTAATCTATCAGCAATATTAAATTTTAAACTCATTTATTTTCCAGATAACGTGTACAGCAGGTAGAGAAGCAGTTAAACAATATATACCACTAAAAGTTCGAGATACGAAATATATGTTTGTTGTAGAGAAAAATGGGCACTTTGTTAATCCAGAATTATTTGATGCAACAGTCGGTGCGTCTAGAGATTCTTCATAATACATTAGATTTTGTTTTTTGTAAATTACATTGTAAATAAAATTTATATTTTAAAGATAATAACTATTTTATAATTATTTTAAATGAAATGAAAAAATAAATAAATAAAATTTAAAAAAATCTATTGCTTTGTAAATTTTTATTTGCTATTAATTTACAAATTAAATTATTTTAAAAATGTTAGACAGTACCAGGTGTGGGAAAGATGGTCCAGGAAAATAAGAAAATTGAATTTGTACATTGAAAGTTCACTTTTATTCATAAGATTTCTTTATTTTTTGATTTAACATAATTACAGGTATTCGATAATTAAAAGTTAAAAAGATTAATCGATTTATATTTACATATATATATGCATATTTATCACATACTTATGTACAATCAAGTGCTTAGAATATATTCGAAGACTTTTGAAGTTACAATCAAAGAAAACATCGTAGTACACGCAAAACGCATTCGTCGTTCTCGTATAGAAACATTTGAATATAGCGTTAAAGATCGAGTTTCTTCATTTTTTTTTAAACATTATATCACGAGTCAACGCATAACTCTTTCTCTGCTCTGTCTTTTTTTTGGCAAAAGTGTCTCCGTCGGATTGATTTCTCAGTACGTATATTAAACTCGGTAAATTGTACTTGTGGACGACGAAAGAAACAATGCACATATCATTTCATTCAATCCCGTGTCCGACACCTTTTGCGAACTTTTTGTATTTACACACACACGTTTAATTGATCGTCTGGAAAAGCTTCGAAAGCAATCGACTCTCGTGTATTTTCTTACTCCTCGCCATACTTTGCCCCTCTTTTTTTCTTTCTTTATTTTGTTATGCGAAAGTTGAATGAAAAAATGACGATTTTTTTGATACTAGCTTAAAATTAGCAATCCTTTCCCATACATTTTGCTTCCTTCTTTAGAAGAACTTTATAACGTACGCGTTTCTCATTTCTTTTTATTTACATTTGATCGAAATACAATACCTACGAGATAATTTTGATTCAACACTAGAATTTTTCGTCTTTTTTTTTACATACAGTCATTCTCCCTCACTGCGACAAGTCTACAAGATCCTTTAAAATTAGTCGATTACACTGTGTGTTCGAAAAATTCTCCGAGAGATACTTCGTTTATAGAAAGAAATTGTCGAAAAAGCGATAAAACTTTTGAAAAATTTTACTTCTCGAGTTTATAACTAGTAAATTTTTACGTCTTTCCTTTTTCTTTATAAATAAGACAGTATGGAAGATTTGACTGTACATTATGCAAAAATGCTTCGTAAAGAGAGACACGCGCCAAAGCAAATTTCGCTTCTTCTTCTTCTTCTTCTTCTTCTTTTTTTTATGGACAGGCTTCTCACGACAAATTTTATTTGCCACTTTTTGCTCCTTCTCCCTCACTTTTTTTCTTATTGCGTTTTCATGTATTGCCGCGCAGTCATAAAGGTTTTCCTCGATTTCGATAAAGAGAATGAACGTTACGTTATGAAAAAGTCGTGCAGAATATTAGAGACTATTTAAAAAAGTTTTTTTTTCTTCATCCTTGCCTAGATCGCGACTTTTTTTTTACTTTTCTTTCTAAATAATACACACTTATGAAATTGGTTTTTCGTTTTATACGTATCTAGAAGAGACTTTTCGTACTGAATTTTTTTTGTTGTCGCGAAAAATCGAGCCTCGCGATACTCTACTCACGTCGTCAAGCGCAATTATTATTATTATTATTTTTTTATTCTTAAGATAAAGGTCCAAAAAATTCATTTTCGAATGCATTTTTCGTTCCGTCGAGAATAAGCCTCGATCCTCTCTCTCTCTCTCGTCTTATCTCCTTACAAAAATAGCCATCATCGTCCAATTTGCATCGGCAACGAGATGACACTTCCGCAAGAACGCGCGACACGACGGCGAGACGCGCAATTTGCTTTATACCCCATTATTAGAATTTCTTTTCTTTTATTACTTTTATCACCACAAAAATATACCGCCGAGCGCCTGACGGATACTCCATGAGCCGAGAGCATCGCGCGGCCGTCGAATCGAAGCAATCGATTTTGAATATGTAACGAGTCGACGAGACGTACTTTCTCTTTCTCTCTATCTCTCTTCGTTTCCTTCCTTTTCCTTTACCCTCTAAAATGGGAAAAACACATTTTTTTTTGTTTAATATCGATATCGATTACATTACAGCGAAAAGTCGAGTCGCACACTTTGATAATTTTTTTTCGTTACACCTGAGGCATAATCACATATACTCTCGTAGCACGCATACATAATGATTTCGCACTCGCAAAGATCGAAAATTGTATTTTTGTTTTCCTCTCTTTTTTCGTTATTAAACTATTATACTCCGAGAGAGATGTGTACATATACGCTCCACTAATGGATTACTTTTCTTTCTTTCTTGGTTTTTTTCTTTCTCTTCGTAATTCTCCGTCGCGCGATTTGGCGCGACGACCTCTCGACAGAATCTGGACTCGTATTTTTCGAAGAAAGGAGATTGTATAGAAAAATGTTCTGAAATGTAATTTATTAATTTCTTGTTTTTTTTTTGTCGTTTTTTTCTAACCTTTTTTTTCATCCTTCGTCATAAAGTTTAAACTAACCTTACTTACACGTTAAATTTGCTTACATTTTGATTATACGTTTGTTTTTTTAGAGTCTTTAAAAACTACAGTCTCGAGGTATAAAATTCAATAAGTTAATATCTCGCGACATCGCTCGTCCTTTTTTTTTCTTTTTTTGTTAACTCTATCTGAAAATGCGAAAATTTCGAGGAAATGTAGGAAGTATACGGTATAGTAAGAAAGATTGAAAGAGGAGATTCCGGATTCTGTCTCGAGGACCCGAACCACTGAGAAATCGTATAATATGTACAGTCGTATATATTATTATGATAAAAGGTTCAGAACTCATCCGCTATGCTGAAAGTAGAAAATCGCACAATTGTCGAAGATAATTATGATCCTGTGGAGTGACTCTGCGATTGAATTTCTTTTCAATTTTTCTTTTTTTTTTCTTTTTTTTGTTGGTTGTGTGTGTGTATGTATCTTCCGTTCGGTTTATCACTATTATAAAGTACAATAAAGTTTCGATATTGTTCGTCGTCGGCTATTTTTTTTTCCTCTTTCATTAATTACGGAGTTGTATATGGTAAACGGCTTTGTTTCATTTGTAACTGTAAATTCTGTTTCTTTATTTCGGGCTTATTGCAAAAATAAAATGCTGCTTCTTTTTTTTTTAACATTTGTTATTTTGAGGTTGCGCTTATGGAAGGACATGTTTATCGTTTATTGTACGTTAATACACCGCATTCTCATATCTCGTACTTTGTTATTCACCTAAGATAGTTTTTGCTTTGAACTTATTAGAAAACTTACTCATACAAACACTTGTTACAATCTTATATTGAATCGATACATTGATGTCGTTTAACATAAAAAGTGCACACAATTGATAAAAAATCATTCTTCATCAAAGAAACAAAAAAAACACATATCAATCCAAACTATTTAAAAAAAAACAAATTCACTCCATGCCTGGTTATTTCTTACGTACTTATTATATCATCGTATTCGTTAAGTTCTGTCATCTAATTGTAATTTGATTTACCTACATGATAAGCTCTCTATTGCATTTGATTCTCCCTCAGGTCCCATAAGAAACAACCTTCGCACGGATAAAAAAAAGATCAGCAAAAACTACCTTAGCCAATATGCCACACATTTGTTTCCACGACCGCCGCGTCTGCGCGGCTCGGTCGACTTTTGTCATTTCTCTCTTCGACTACTGTCTTCAACTCACTTTTCTCTCTCTCTCTTTCTCTCTCATCTCTATTACGTGTAAAAATAGAAAACATTTCGATTACAGAGTGCGCCCCCGCCCGGGGACGGGCGGCCGGCACGCGTTAAACTGTCTGATGCATGTGAAACGGGCTTCTTCTCATCTCTCTCTCTCTCTCTTGCTCTCTTTCTTTCTTTTTCTCTCTTTTTCACCTTTAATTATTATTACGTACTCCTATTATTCTCTCCCCAGTTAAAGTCGCACGGCACGGGCTACCTATTGCGTCATAATAATAGTATAATAATATCGTATAGCAACATATCAATATTTATATCATTTGTCTCATTCTTACGATAAAAAATTCGTGTTGGGGGTGGATGAAAAGTCATTCTCTCTCTCTTGCATCTTCTCTCTGCCTCTTCACTCGCACACACTCTCTCGCTCACTTTCTCGCTCGCAATATCTCCGCATTACAATCGGCTAATAAAAAATTCCCTTATACACCTGTATACAATATATATCGTATATAATATATAACACGTGTGCACATGTGGCGCGCATGCATTCGTACATGGTTCTTTTCATGTTTTTTTCTTCTTCTTCTTCTTCTTCTTTTTGTTGTCTTCTTCGTTCGATAAATAATCGTAAAGAACGCACTGTTTTGTTTTTATTTTTTCTGTGTGTTGCGGGATGGGGATAGGGGGGGGGGTATATATATAATATATGTAATATATATTATACGCGGCGCGAGTATGTGTGCTTCTTGCGCGCGGAATACACCGTGTATATATATATATATATACCGTTTATTATGTATATGCATTAACCAACAGAATCCTTCCCGGCGTCCGACGGCCATCGATATTTATGCGTCTATATATGCATCTCTGTGAGTATAAAAGAAAATGAGATTATCGCGCGGGGCTCGCCCTTCGCCTCGCTGTTTTCGGGATTGTTGCATCACATTGTACTTTGATTTCATTTATTCGCCTTATTGATTGGGATACTTTCAGCGTTGAAGTAATGTCTGCGACAGATCCTATTGTTTATATATTCTTTAAAATTCAAAGTATTTTATTATACCGTTGATTGAATTTCACCGTATTTCCCTATTATATTCATTCTTCTTATTATATATATATATGCTTAAAAAGAATCGGACAATAAAATAGCTCTAATATAACAATATCCCATGCAATAAAGCAATAACAGTCAAGTACAAACTACCCTATTAATCCCCGTCGAGCGGCGAAACGAAGGCAGCCACGCCGATGAAGAACACTTCATATATTTCATTTATTTTTCTATTTCATTAAATTGCTATTGATAAGGTCAACAATATATATTTATTGTACAAAGGCAAAATTCGTCGGTTCCTCGCACGGCCGTCGAACGGAAGGGCTATTTCTTCAATCATTTTATTTTTTTTTTCATCATTATATCATTACCTATATTTATATATTTATATAACTGTGAAAATTGAAGTCCCGGACAAACTCACCGGTCGTTCGTTTAAGCGTACGAGCGTTTTTTGCGCTATTATAAGCGATCTGCGCTAATCATTCCCTGTTGCGATTTGTTTGTTCTGTTTTGCAGATTAGAATTATCATTTTTATTTTTATTTTAACTCTTTCTTTTTTTTTATTTTACGTATACTATTGTTTAAAGAAATTCGTCAAGGTAAAATCGGTTCGGTAGAATGCACAAAATAAGGATCTCTGATTCGGTATACGTGTATTTCCCGTTCGCGCGGAAAATACGCGGCATGTGTATATAATATAATGTTCAATAAACCCAGAGATAATATATATTATTTGATTTATCAATAAAAAAGATGCGCAAAGTTATATATTTAATAATATAGATGAAAGTTTCAAATGAATATTTTTTATCATATTCGGCACTATTGTGTATATTGTTGTACAATGAAGAAAACAGTACTGTTATATTTATAACTCTCTGAGTCTATCATATTGGTAAATGAAAAGTTGTGTGTTGTTGTTGGATTGGTCCCTCGGGTCCAAAGATATTTACGGAAAATTTGTACTGATTCGAGAAAAACGTCGGCTATGGCATTGTGGAATTATTATTCATTATTATTTCGGAAATGTCTGCTAAACGCAAAATTTTGCTCTGCTTTTTTAGTTTCTTTTTTATTTTTTTGCTCACTTATATTTTTCGCTCGTGATTGCCAAACTTCATTTTTTCACCGCCTATCATTCACCCCTCTCATTACTTTGCCCCGAGAAGAAGACTTTTGACGACACCTAAACGAGTAAATTACACCGTGACACTATGCTTACGAGAGAAGAATTTTTTTCGTCTATGCTTTATTTTTTTATTTTTCATTTTTCATTTTTTTGGGTTTCTTCCATTAATACCACTCGTCTCGATTAATTTCTACACCATATCGTTGACGTAAATACCTTCGATTAATGCGTGTATGGCTGTAACGACGACAGTGTTGACAACCTTATCATTGTCCCTATATTTTATAAGATACAAATGCGCTTGTGGATACAACGAGAAAAATTCGTATGTGTGTGTGTACGCGGGTGGGGGGTCGGCTCGTCGTGTCGCCTCTTTTAGCTTCCCCCACACACTTTACTTCTTTTCTTTCTTATATATCGTATAATTTCGAGCCTCGAGAGAGCGAGACTCGGCGCTTTTCCTCTTTTTCGCTTTGCTTATATACTCTGCGCCTCTCTCTCTCTCTCTCTCCCTCCCCGTCTAATCGAGTCTCCGTATTATAGCTTCATGATCCGCGACGCGCGAGGATTGTCATGGAAATGCGATAGGGTCGGTTTCGATTCGTTATTTCGTATACTCGAGTGCTAATTTACACAAGTAAACAGTCTATTTGCATACCTTCGGCCCTTCCAACCGTTTTTTTCTTCGTTTCTTTCTCTCCACGCGCGCTCGACAGCAATTATTATGCTGCATGAAAAATTTCCTATACCGTTGACTCAGCATTATTGCTGCGAGCTAGTTTATACCAAAGAAAGTACAAACAAAACTCAAGTCAATTACTGACACACGAATATATCACTTAATTTATCACTTATCTAATTCACCCTATGAACGAATCAAAATCCTCAAATAATTTATCTTCTGCGTTCGCACACACCTTTGTTTGAAATTTTTCGAAAAATTTTGCAAACTCTACCCGTCTGCGCGCGCACGTTCGTTAATATTTATAAAGATACGATCGAAATAAATATCTTCCCCCCCCCCCCCCAACGGTCGCAGCGACGGCGTCGGTTGCTATTTTAAATTCAAATCCAAACTCCAATGTTCGGTGTGTGATGTCTCTCATCGCGCGCGTGCGAAAATTTATGTGTCTGCAATTTTTTTTACTTTATAAAGGTCTGTCCGTCGGGCCGATAATATCATCGCCTCGCGTATGCAATGGAAAAGTCGATAACGTAAGAAACTTTGGAAAGGCCGAAAATTGCACGCCGATCCGTTGCTCCGGAGAGTAGGAGAAGGGCGTATATTTCCGATCGCCAGGTGCTATGCGGCGGGGGAGGAGGGAATGGTTTTGTGAATCCTGTGATGTTTTCGGGGAAGCTGAGGAGTCGACAAGTTTTTGCGCATATTGCGGTGGTAATTATATCGATGTATCTCTAAAACTGCACAAACAGGAAGTTATACGTTAAACGCACCATTTACATTGGAAGTATATCTGATTGTGATGATTATGCAGAAAGATTTTACTGTTTTACAGAAGGAAACTTTAGTTTTATTTTCTTTTTCAACGTTATCTAACTGAATATTTTAAAAGTCGCGTCAATGCTACTCGAAAGCAAAGAAGATTCTTCTTTTTATTTATTGTACCGATGCTGAAGCCTTATTTTAAAAAGTTTATAATTTTTTGTAATCAGCCCGATGGATAAAAAGTAACGTATCCCTTCTATGTTTTATTTTTACAAGAAAACTCATTCATTATTTAAAATTTTTCTCATTTACATACGAATCTCATAGATCAATCGGCCAAAGCCCATTTAAAAGACACGATATATGCTTGATGAGCAGCTATAGTTCCATCTCAGATCGATCACGAAGAATTCATACACCGTACATCTGAATCATCTCTCCTATATTACTTCAATCAGGATCGGTCAATCATATCTCGAATCTCCGAGAAAATTATAACTATTTCAAAAGCCCGAGACTAATATATCGATCCACCATGAAAAACTTCACCGAAATATGCTCGCCAACTTGCCGCCGCGCCCTTATATCCGACATTATACTTGATAATTAGCCGATACACGCGAGAGAGAAAATTTCAAGTTTCGCCCTCTCTTCTACCGGCGCAGCAGCTCCCCTCGCGGATTCAATGTAAATATCCCGCACCACCTCCTCCTCCTCCTTCTCCTTCTCGCCGCGGCGTCTTCGAGCGCCGGAGTGTCGCTGTGGGTTAAGTACGTCGTATAGGCAGCTATGGTACGAGATTATCACGTTGTGTGTTGTGTGTGCGTGTACGTGTGTGTGTGTGTGTGTCTGTCTGTGTGCGGATATCTATATATATGCATTGTATATATATATATAGTAAACGAAGAGAGATGCCTCGTAAATCATTCGCGCCTCGATCGGTTTACACGATAAATTCTCTCTTTTAAAACTCCTTGCTCCCTACCGCTTCTGCAAAACCCCCTTCCCCTTATATATAAATTCCCCCGCGTTTTATTTTATTTTTTTTTATGTAAGTCACACTACTGTACGTATGTTCGGTGTGGTGGGCCCCTTGCGAAAGAACGCCGTGGCGATCGTTTATTATTTTTGTTATTTTGTGGTTTCATATACATCGCCTATATAATGTTTACTTGTACAGCGTTTTTTCGCAAGGTGTACGTTATATTTACCATAATTGTAGTTAATTATTAATATCGTTATTATTATTGGTATTATTATTATTATTTTATTATTATAGATACGTGGCGGAATCCCGTGTGCTTTGTACGAGCTCGTCGCGGGAAAGCCTCTCTTTCTTGTCCCTCATCCTTTACTTTCACCCTCTCTCTCTCTCCCTCTCTCTCTCCCGCGACTTTACGTATTGAGTTGCGAAGTTATATAGAATAGCGCGTGTGGTAGTGGTGGTTCTTTCTCTCTCTCTCTCTCTCTCTCGATGAAGGACGCGGATGAAGAATACTCAATTGTGGCTCTCTTTGGCTTGATTTTTTCTTTTTCTTTTTTTTTGATGATGCATGTGCGCGCGTTTTTTGTGCACTGAAGTGCTAAAAGAGAATTAATTCGGAGGCGCTGACCGCTTGAGTTTTCGGGTGATGTCGTTGATTGTTTTGATGATGAGTGTACATGAGAAAATTGAGAGTGTAAGTATCGAGCTCTTTGATTTTTCGGAAATACGAGAATACTTGAAAATTGAAAGTGAATGGCGAACACTGTTGCAGTGCGAGAATATTATCGTACTCATGGGAACAACTCAGTATAGTAAAAAAAAAAATAGTTTTGCAAAAGTTACGATATCATCTCGTAAAACTGCCAAATGCTATTTAAAAATTGCAAAAACTACAATACTTTATAGGAAATTTTAAAACACACTGCATATTGAATGTTTCTATATTTTTTTGTAGCTAAATTTCAATAAAGTATGGCAATATTATGCATTTTTACAATCCGTGGTTGCTTTACAAGGCGTTATATGGTAATTTTTTTCTTCAAAACCATCTATATATAATCTATATTAAACACATTTTTCAATGCAAATATAAATTAAATTCTGAAAATGTAAAATTCGTTAATTAAAGTTAATATTTATTAGATCATAGATCACTCTTGCAACACATTTATTCACGAAAACAAAAAAAAAATATTAAATCATCGAGTTCTTATAAGAGAGAGACTAATTCATTGCTATTTTTAGTTGGTTGCTCTCTCTCGCTACCTGTAAAAAAAAGACAAACATTAATAAAACATTCAAAGATGTAGAACTGGCATTATTCAACATATACATTCCTAAAAAAAAACAACAGGCGCAAAAATATTAAATCAATCATAAACGACGCCATCTCCGGTTCATCTTTGAAGAATGCGGAACACACTCCAAGCTAAAACAATAATCGTCTCAATTAAACTTATTACATCACTAAAATTCCTCACGTATAAACCGCCGGGCACATGCAGCCCACAAACCTAAAAACCAAACCAACTCCTTCTCTCTCTCTCTCTCTCTCTCTCTCTCTCGGCTTCCGTTCTGCGCAGCACACCCTGTACATCATACATATACAGCACATATAAAAACGACACTTATACTATACAGCGGCGACGGACCGCCGTATAACCGACTGCGCGCGCGCGCGCCTTGCAACCTTGAACAATTCTATCGGCGAGATTCTCCCGCACGCACAGAGACAGCCCGTTTAATATTCAAAGTCGCTGCTGTTTAAAACATGAAATTCGAAAATAAATTCGCACGATAGAATATGTCTGTCTGTGTATACCTCTCTTTCTCTCTCTCTCTCTCTCTCTCTCTCTCTCGGCGAAGTGTCGATCCTAATTCAACGCACGAGCGTGCGCGGAGAGAGAGAGACTACGACGCTGCGGGAGAGTGGATGAGAAAAAGGAGGAGGCACAAGGGACAGCAGCATTGTGCATGGCGTTCGTATATATGTGTGTGTGTATGTACGGGGTGATGATTTTTAAAATGCGCGCGGCGGCGCTGCAGCGATGATAAAGGTGAGAGGAGAGGATTGTATGGATATGTATACGCGCGCTCGCGGTGAGCGTTATTGTGTTTTATGCAAAGAATCGGACGAAAAAGCATTATGCTGCACTGTGTATATATAGGGATTTTTTTATAGGAAGCGCAGGATTTTTGCGTAGCTTCGGAGTACATACAGTAGTCGGTGCATACGGTATGAAGATGTTGTTGATACTTTGCGAAGTGGGCTCGCTATATAGCCATGGCACAAGTCGAATGAATAATAAGCGCTACCGTTTTCTTTATACGCGATCATTGCCTCGCCGTAAGTATACATGACTCACTCGGAGTGCGCGAGTATTTATATAAGAAATCGGCTGCTTTTTACCCTGTCGATATATACAGCTATTATAAAAATCCCTTTATATATCACGCACACGAATACGGATATATGAAAGATCGCTCGGTGCAGATAACAAAATTTATGCCCCTTTGTCATACACACACACACAGAGCTCGTGTGTATCAAAAGAACACGAGCCCGCGAGCTTTTGAAAGAATTTCGCGCGAGCGATGACGTTTGCCCACTCGCGCGTAATTATATCTTCGCATTTGCATACAAGTGTCGTTAAAGTTTTAATGATCACCCAGTATGTATATGTATGTACATATAACGCGACGTGCGTGCGTGCAATTGCACACGCGAGTATGAGTGTAGTGTGAACGGATCGTGTAGTTGCCGTAAAAATGACACGCGTGCATGCGTGCGTGCATGCGTTTGTGTGTTTAATGCGTGTCCGAGGAAGGAGTTTTGATGATACGCGCGCGCGTCCGCGAATGATGAATGCGCCGGAGAGCCGGCGACGCGCGTTTGTAATAGTTTGATTAGGATCGTAATTCAAGTAAAAGTGGCGGTTTTACGATAGGTTTTTTTGCTTAATGAAGCGGTTAAATATAGTTTGTGGAGGGAAAAATCGTAAGAAAATACTACGTTGATGAGTATTGTGTATAAGTAACTGAAATGTACCTAATAATTTTTTGAAAGATATATAATAAAATGTTGATCAACCCATCGATTCTATTTCCTTGTACAGTTCTCAAACTTCAATTATTAACGAAAAAAAGAAGAAATTCCATTAAATTGTAGCGAAACCACCTCGAAATTCATTTCGCCAACTTGAAAAAATAACTCGCCGCGGCGCTCGCGCGAAGAACTAAGTTCTCTCTCCTTTTTTTCTCTCTCTCTCCGCGCTCCTTCTCCCCCTTATATACCCTCGGGAGCGTACAAAGTGCACATACGTGCTGAAGAACGATGAAAAATTCCGTCGAGTGTACGTACACGGCCCGAGGCTCGCCGAGAGAAGCGAGAAGAAATCGAGCGAGCGTGTGTACATTATAACGTTATGCGCGCGAACGGACAGACGGACGGACAAACGCGGCTTTATGCACGTATATAGGCGAAAGAGAAAGAAGAAGAAGTTGGGTCGCCTTTTTCGCGGGTCGAGGCGGTGCTGCGGGGATAGAGCCCGAGGTTGGACGAATTGGGAGGCGGAGTTATATATTTGTTGGTGGGGGCGGTTGGTTGGATCGACGTTATTGTTCATGGATGATTATATACTTTTTAGAGTGAGCTTTCGATTTGATGAAAGAGTGCGATACATTTTTTCATAGTTTTCTGGCCTTCTTGGCTTCTGTAAACACCTTTTTTTTTTCTCTTTCGACAAAGTTAAATCGTAAGAATTTAACGGATATAATAAATCACGATTGAATTCCTGCAATTATGCATGTGAATATATAGAGAAGTTATTTTAATGGTTGAAAAAAAAGAATAAATAAATAAACACGCATAAATAAAACGTTGAATTCTTCGACGGCACAGTTTTACATATATATAAATTTTTCGAAAGGATATATCTAAAAATAAAAAAATCATTTCGAGAAGTAAAGCTTTTTTTAAGAACATCTATTTGTAACTTTCGAATCCTCAACGAAATCCCGTTTTTCACGTAGCCTTCATTTTATATCCCACTCCTACTTTATATCCGTTGTATTCGCAATTTTTCCTTAATTCAATAATCTCTCACAGCTATCCTCTTATTTCCCACGACCGGCCGTCCACTTCAATACATCATTTTTTCATGTTAGGCTATCGCCTCGGCTTCTTTATTTTTCATTATCCTCTCTCTCCGCCTTTCAATGGCCGAATTCTTTTATCAATAAACGCCAGAGATGATTTACGGCAAGTGCACCGGTCGCCGAGTGTTATCATAACGCGCGTAATCCGGCGCATTAATGCGTGCGCGCGCGCTCGCGGGGATATATAATGAACGAAGTGCTCGCGATAAAGCGAGAGCACCTGGTTTATTAACAATTTTAATTCGTGAGAAATTTGCGAAAGGGACCCGAGCGACAGATCGGTGGGGGTGGGCTGCTGATTCGTTGGCTTGTTTTGATTGGACGATGGTGCTATTGTGCTATTTTTGGCGTTAAACGTTAATTACGATAAAATAACTCAAGATGTGTATCGAGGAAAGTTTGTTTTTGATAAAAAGACGTTTAAATTTTAGTGTTTTCGATATATATCTCGATTTACTACACTAATTATGAAAATTTCCAAAAATAATCAAACAATTAATATTTATTAACAATTAACCCGTTTTCAAAATTTCATCATCTCCGAGCCGAAATCTCCGCTCCCTCCTTATTTTCAATAAAAATCAATTTCACCGTGCGAAAATTAAGCCTCGCGCCTGCCCCGCTCGGCACATCTCCTCTCTCCCTCGCGCGCATTACAAAGCTCTCCCGCAAGTAAATGTTTAATCCGCTCGTATCTGCCGATCGATCAATCTCTCCTCTCTCCTTCCCTCCTCCGCGTCTCCTCCTCCGACTCCTCGCGCGGGGAGTACAAAAACGCCCGTAGACTCGCGCAGCCATATACTCAGCGAAGGTCGTCGCTCGCTCGCTCGCTCTTTTCATCTCGATATGCAAATCCGACGCGCCGTCGCGCTCGCCCTTGTTTAATTGCTAATTTTACAGTGCCGGGGAGAGTCAGACGCCCGCTGTGTGTTTTTTTTGTCCCGCGTGTGCGAGCGCGGAATGGAGAACGAAAAATTAAAGGACGACGGGTGGGATGAGGTTTAGGAGTTTTGGAATTTTTTCGAGGGAGGGGATATGGTTTTATGGGTGGGTTATGAGCGGGGGTTTAGTGGTGATAAGTCTGCGTTGATTTTCGTGTTATTGATTTTTAATACGTGGTCGCGCGGCGAAGTTTATCTTTCGGAATAAACGCGAGCATAAAGTGCGTTTATGTGACGTAAACGGTTAATTGATGGAATATTTTAGTGTGTTTATTTAATTAATTTATGTAATTAGCCGTTATTTAACTCGATGGGGGGAGAGATTTTTTAATGGTGGGCCCCGCGTGTAACTGGCGGTAAACAGGAAATTTAAATCTGCTGCAAAAAGTTGGCGATGCAGTTTATCAGAAATATTATTAGCAAGGTGTATACTTGTTGTAATTATTATCGTCACTGCGAAACTTGATGATATTTGTTTAATATAATAGTGTTTCACACTACTCGCTTTCTTTCTACCACATCACTCTTTTCCCCATCATTTTTCTGAATTACCCTTAATCAATTATGTCGTGTATGAGTATGAATGACGTGTGAACTGTATGAGGGCGCCACGCGTACCTCCGTCACGTCATTTTATCGTGAGTCTTGTGTAACCTCAAGTACTTCTTTATACTCTAATTAAATACTACTTAACTACATACAGACTCTTGTCAATCTTACCCTCTTTCCGTAATAATGCAGACATTGCATCTGGCGACGAAGTTACAATTGGTTTAGAGTGCAAGAGAGTTTGGCAAAAATGTTCAGAGAAAAACCAGTCGGCACTCTCTCCAGTGAAGAGTCAACGGAATTTACAATCGAGCTGGTAAAGTTTAAGGAAGATAACGAAAGAGAAGCAGCAACAATTGACAGGCCTGGCTTCTTCAGAGCCAAGTCAAAGAAGTGTGGTGACAAACACAGTAATCAAAGAAACCATAGGCAGCATTTCTGAGTATTCGATTGAAGATGAGTGGTCATTGTGGTTTGAGTGTTTTGAGCAGTACTGCTTAGCTAATGAAATGCCGCACGAAAAACTGGTGTCATTTTTCCTAACACTAATAGGAAAAGACACATATCAGTGGCAACAATGTCATTGAAAGAGTTACACAAAACACTGAAGGATCACGTACAGTCAACTATGAGTTAAAGGAGTGTAAGCAACAACCGCGATTAAAAATTACGTCGCTAATTTAAAAAAGCTCTCCACGTTCTGCGAATTCGAAGACAGGCTAGAAAACAGCCTGCCGATCAGCTCGTCTGAGGTGTGGCTATAATGAAGCAACAAAGAAGAGACTTCTTGGAGAAAAAAACCTGATATACCAAAGAGCAGTCGAGTTAGCGCAATCATTGGAAACAGCGGGACGTGACGCAGCAAAGATGCACATGTGAACAACGACACCAACAACAGAGGGCATTAACATTGCGCCGGACAACGTGAAACAAAAAGGTATGACAACGAACGAAAAGACTTCGCGGATTTATTGTTGTGGTCGTCCGAACCACACAAAATCAAATTGTCGGTATAGAGATTATAAATGTAATCAATGTGGCGTAACGGGTCATTTGAAAGTCGCGTGTCAAAAATGTAGCGACTCGATTTCTAAGAATCCGAGTGAACAGAATGTAGATTTTAAAACTAAATTGACTGAATAGCAAAATTTTCTTGAAGAATACCAATTTTAGTGTTCGAAATGATAAGGTGTTTAACAGGCGTAATAATGTGACGGAAGACGATGATGTTCCGATGTATGTAAATATTTTAATTGAAAATGATCCTATTACTTTTGAGATAGACACGGGATCGCCTATTACTGCAATATCAAACAAAATGTATAGTGAGAAGCAAAAATTATTTAACATGTAGGTAGAAAAATCCGAAAGAACTTTTAAAATATTTCGTGGCAAGCGTATCAAACCGTCATAGTAAAATTGTAGTAAAAAACTCGAACTTTTTATTTTACCTGGTCAAAGTGAGACGCCCATAATCGGACGTAGTTGGTTGCGCGTATTAAATATTGTTCAGCTTGAGAAAAACAATGTTAGGCGATGATGTAGGATTGTACAAAGAAAGATAGGAGGAGCCTGGGCGATTCCAGTTACCTCTCCTTGAAGATGGAAATCACAATAGTATAGAGGAAGTTGTGCGGTGCCCTGTGAGGGCATTTCTACCCTATCAGAAATTATAGAGCACTAACGGTTGTATGTAACTGAACCACTAAGTAAAGTGTGGAATGGGGAAAAACCTCGCTAGAAGTAAAAACCCATTTATCTTATGTTAGTTATATTGAGACGCGTAGAATAACTTTATTAGAGAGAAAATTATATAGATAAGTAAGTTGTGTAGATAAGTAAAGGTGGTATGCGGCAAAAAGTTTAAGGAAAAACATTCACCCAGAGCGAGATCGCGCAGCCGGCAGGATTGTACAAAGACAAAACAATCAAGCTTTATCTTAAATCAGATGCT
>JAPYZP010001163.1:0-26568 GCA_030522985.1 Torymus sinensis | reverse complement strand
TGTGTGTGGGTGTGTGTGTGTGTGTGTGTGTGTGTGTGTGTGTGTGTGTGTGTGTGTGTGTGTGTGTGTGTGTGTGTGTGTGTGTGTTTGGCCGAATTACGTATATGGCCGAATCACCTTACCTTACTTGTAAATTTAAAATATCTTCTTAAAACTTCATACATATAAAGCTTGAGGATTTTGAAATCTAATTTTCCCGACAAAATCGGACATTCGATTACCTGTATATTTAAAAGTATATCATAAAGAGACATTATTTCTGACAAAATGAGCCTGTCAAATAAGAAAAAATGAACTGTTTGACGGATTTTCTCAAATTCTTTGTATTTTGTGCAGTTATGGTATAAGAGTTGTAAATATAAAAATGATTAGAATAAATCATTTTTAATTGCCAGAAATTAAAAAAAAAATTAAAAACGACGTCTTTTATGATATATTCAGCATTAAAATACAAGAAAATGAATCTCTATTTTTACCGGGAAAATTAGATATCAAAAGTCAATGACATAAGACCCTCTTAACAAAACAGTATACTTTTGATTTGTTTCTAAAATAAATATTTATGAAAATTTATAGTAAATAATTTCCTGAAAATACTTACTAATTTGTAGACACAAAATTAATTTAATTTTTACATGCAAAACTTTTGTTTTTCAGGGTACCATAACTTTACAACCATTAAAGTTTTCATCAAAATTGCTTGATCAAGGAGCATTGGCTGGTCTACTCGTAGTACTTGTTTCATTCTTAGACTGCAAAAATCTTATTTTAGGAAAATCTCATTATTTAATGTACTGTTTGTCACTTGCGATGGAACCTCGCTGGCTCGTAACTTTAGATGAAAATCTCGAGGTAAATATCAAACAATACGAACTAAAAACTTTTTCTCAGAATTATATATTTTATAAGTACAATATTATATCATATTTATGCTTAGTACGTATATTACATTTTTATTCATTTTTATCTTTTAAACATATACAGTTGCATTGACAATGGCAATATCAAATTCTAGTTTTCTAAATTTAATAAATATCAAATGAATTTTAATGTTAATTTTTCTGAAAAATGATTTTAAACCCTCTCATCCGTTGTAGCATTCTAAAATTATAAAATTTCAAAATTTAGACGTAAAAAATTTAATCGCGCATTATACTTAAAAAACAAAATTCATAGATCTTACCGATATTATTAATAATGGGGGACAATCTGGTGGTAAGGTTTTCTTCATTTTTTCCAATTCTTCATTTGTAGGAATCATAATCGTAAGAGGCAAGTCAAAATTTTTTTCTGTTACCTTTTTGATTTCTAAACTTGTAGGAAAGTTATGTAATTCAGAATTTTCTTCTTCACGAGTATTGTTTTCAATATTTTTCTCATTTCCTTCTTTGTGAATCCTTTTGGTTCGTACTCTATTTGGCACATTTTGTTCCGTATCAAAAATCTCCATGTTATTTAAAGAATAAAAGCTTATATATTTGAATACAGTCTTAATATTCGAAAAGGATAGAAACTTAATGCTTCAATCCGACAAATATAAACATAACTAGCCACGTAATATATGCATATCAAAATATTTATCAAAATATTTATATATTTTGGTTAGTTGGGAGAAATGCCGCCAGAAATTAAAAACTTGAAATAACTTTTGCATCACAATTTTGCCTTACAAATATTTTAATAAAGTGCATTAATTATTATTATCAGAAAATAAACCACTTTATTCCCATCTCTACTATAATTGACACTTCATAGGCTGAAAAGCGGGGCAAAAGTGGCGTCCGATTCCCTCTTTACTTGATTCCCGCATACGCGGGAATTCTTTACGTTTGATAAATTTGGTTAAAACAACCAAAATTATAAAACATAAATACAAAATAACTTTTCAAGTCTACAAAGTGGCCACAGTTGAGTTGGGAATAAATTATTGTATGTAACACGGGACTAAAGACATTTTTAAAAAGTTAATTCAATATTCAAAAATATATATTTGGCTTTTTAACACTTCAACTGCTTCAATGAAAATAAACCATTTTATAAAGCCGTTTTATTTGGACTATAATAAATTTATAAATCCTTAAAAAGCCTTAAAAAAGTCTTAAAAACATAACGTCCGTTGTTTTTATATTACTATTATACTATGTAATGGAAATTCTTAATTATTTTTTCTATAACAATCACAAAAACTATAGCATCCATGTTATGAATAGAAAAATGAAGTAGAATTTCAAATTTTTCTTCTCTAATTAATTTATGTATATATTTGTGATATTCTCTTTCAAAATATGAGTTTGATATACGTTTGATTCGTGTGGAATTTCAATGCATGTTACAAAGAATCAGGCTAAATCTAACTCATTTTTAGCAAGGTATATCAGAATTTTACAAAATTTTCTGATTTAGAAATTAAAATTTTCTTTAGAACTGCGCATGTGATTATTTTTTCCCCATTTGTAGCTTCTACCAGTACCAGCAAGAGTTGGTCAAGCAGTAGATGTAATAGGCAAAGCTGGTCATCCAAAATCTATTACTGGTGGCCATGTGCGAACAACTCCGGTGTTACTGTCACATGGAGAAAAAGCGGAATTGGTAAACACCGACGAATACGAACCGCTTCTAAATCCTATGGAAGGTTTTGTTATTTTAAAAAGAAAAGTTACTTGAGTTTTAAGTAATTTGCACGTTATTAGATACTAGTAATAAATGGGACATGAATGAAAATACATTTATAAAGTACATTCATTTTTTGTTTTCAAATTAAATTTTATTGATTAAATAATCAATTAATAAATTATATTTATTAAAATAAAAAGAAAATAAAGCGATGTTGTTTCGCTGTTTACAAAAATAACAATCCGTTCAATCATTATAATTTATACATCATTAATTTCAAAACAATTTATAAATTAAAATTGCTAAGAAATAAAAATACTCTCGAATGAAATCGACTTTAAAATATTTTATACCACTCTAACCTCAAAATCATAACTTTAATATGATTATTCGGCTCTCGTGGTATAAAATACGGTTCGAAACTGGTGCGTAATTTTTAGCTCATGTGACTTTTCTCACTCGCTTCGCTCGTGCGAAAAACTTCACATGAGCTAAATAATCATCTTCCGCACCCGTGTCGAAATGTACTATATAAGAATAAAAACAGAAACCATAGACTTACTAAATTTTTTTATGAAGGAAAAATATTTAATCAAAAGTCAATTTTATGTATTTTCTTTTTATTATCATTGGACTAGCGGAAGCGATGTGCTTTATACAACAGAAACCTTTTATGAGCATTTGTGCAGTTACAAGCTGAAAGAACGTAACAAAAGTGAGCTCAATATCCGCGGACACAATTGTATAGGCACATGAAGTATTTTTGCTCGGATGCCCGTTTTTTTAATTCTTTTATTAAATATACTTTAAAACTGAAACGTACGAAAGGAGCCACTGTTTTCATTTCACTTATAGTCAATACCATTTGAAATTTTCATTTCATACTTTGACTATTGATTTCCTGCGTACTTCGTCTACCAACCAACGCAAGTCGTTAGTTAGATTTAACGTTAAAATTTTGTTTAGAAAACGTTCTTTATTTTCCTTTTGATTAAAGATTTCGCGCTAGCCATAAAACAAAGTACGAAGGAAATGTTTGCGAACATTAGCTACATCATGTTTTTTTCATCATATTATATACGCTTCGTTTCTTACTCTCTTATATTAAAATTATAGAATAGTAGTAGTTCAATATATCGTAACTTTTTCTTTCAATAATGTTGTCACGTAAGCATACGTGATTCGTATATAGACTTTGTTTTCATATATATCGGAGCACAGCAGCGCGGTGCATAATTTTTTTTTTCATTTATATAGAAGACGAGCGAATTGATACCGGAGTAAAACTACGCCTTTTTAATATTCTCTATAGTAATCTTTAAACCGATTAAGCTTTTCTTTTCTCTACGTATGCGTAAAGTCTTTGCCACATCGCAGTGTGGACGCGCTTGCGTACTTTGAACCTTGTATCAAGCTTCTACACTTGCTTTTCCCAACCATATTCTCTTCCCCGCTTTCCCATTGTCCTTCTCTCTGTTCCCTGTTTCGATCATTTTTTTCTTTTTATGTACACTATATTGTTTTGTAAACAATGCGAATTTCATGCACTCTCTCGCCCCTTTCATTCTTCATCTTTCTCATTTACACACTCCAAAACAGTGCTCTCGAAGAAATTGAAAAAAGAAATCAATAAAAACGTCGCATGTGAAGAGATTAAAAATCGATGCTTGAACATGTATCATTGAATCATTGTTTCTGTTCGTTCAAAAACGGATAAATCACCTTCGTTTCCCGTTATCGACATTCGTCTCATGCAAACTGACGCTCAGAAACGCCGAAGGCTCTCGCATGCTATTACAATAAAAATTATCATATTATGTCGTTAAAAGTTCTAACATCCTCTTTTTCATTCGATTGTAGCGTCATAGATGCGAAATAAATACGCAGTCGCATTGTTGAAAATAAGAATCAGATAAGAACGATGATTAGCGGCGGCGGTGGTGTTCGCTCGAACGACGACGACATTTTCTTCTTTTTATCTCTGAAAATAACCCTTCCGGATTGTTTTTTCTCGTTTCCAACTGCTCATCATACGAGTGCTTAGAATAGTCGCGCACGTCTCTTGATTTCGTTGCGACGCCACTGTGGCAGCCGATAGAACTCGGAGCGCGCGCAATGAAGAACAGCTTCGAATTCTGCATCTGACAGATGACGCTGAAAATAAATTATTTCATTAGTAGATATAGTTTATATAATGTGTTTAAAAATGAACTTTAGCCCTGATTTTAAAGCTGATAATCGATTTATTTGGATATCAAATACAAAATCTCCAACCATAACGCGCATCCATACATCAACGCGATAGTTATTAGAAAAATTGTAACTGCGGTCTTAAAATATAAATTCGCAAGAGAAAACATTACAAGTACTCGAATTATAAATTCGCATGCCAAATATAAATTTACTAAAAAAAAAGAATGACAAGACAAGCATACTTGTATGATAACCAAAAAATACTTCACTTATAATAATAATTTATTATTACATAAAATCTAGTACAAATTGTATTCGGTATTCCCTCTTCTAACTTTAGATATTTTTAAATAGCTCAAATACCTAGATATCTGTATAATAACTATTTTCTTTCTTAATAACTTCTATTCTACACGAGTAATATATGCCTTAGACTAATTCAATAACAAAAAACCTACACACCCCAATATTAAAATTCCTCTGAGGTAAGTTCTGAGAGAGGTTCAATTATCGACATGATTCCTGCCTTATCGACGCTATCGTTTTTAAAAATTAATTTAAAAAATTTTGTAGAAAAATATGGATTTCAGTGCGTCTGTTTACACAGAAATTATACTGAAACATTTTTTGAAACGATTCCGGTAATATATTCTGTAAGACCTTTTTGTTCAAAAATATAAAATGTTTATAATACCAGTAAACGCCCCATTCATTCCATTACAACTTTTTGGATAAAGAATTTAAAATTATATATCATTAAAAATGTGAAAATAAGTAAATGCACCATTCAAAGCGCCCTAATCTTTGACAAATTTGGCAGTGTTTTTTATCAATCATATATTCTTTCAACATTTTTAACGAATCTCGCATCGCTCCATCAATATCTCTAACAGCGCTTCGTCATGTTTCACCCTTACCTCAAGATTGCAGCGATCGACATCGGCTGGTAGTCTGTAGTTAGTGATGATGAGGAGGTGATAGGGGTAGAGCTTGGGCGGCTCCGTGGGTGCCGCGCCCATGTCCGGCAGCGAGCGCCTCACGTGGTGGCCGTGGCCCGCCACCACCGAGCCCAGGCCGCCCGTGTACGTCGTCGACGACGGCAGGATACCGCCGTCATTCTGTGATTGAACATTCAAAAGCAAAAAACACCATAAGTCATGCGTACAGCAGTGTACTGTGTCGAGAGAGACATTGCAACATTTAATATACAAAGTAGAATTGGACATGTATCATCATATTAATTCATATATATATATGTTTGGATTTATATTTATATGTATTTTGTGTGTACGGAATTGCATTCTTTGCAAAACATATAGGGTAACATTCCGAGAACATTAAAAGTGAAGAGAAAAAAAAGAAAAACAAGATTTGTAATTAAAGGTTCGATAATATATATATATATATTTATAAGGGAAATGCATGACACAGTTGGTGATTTGTCACAATGTTTGAATTATATATAACGACAAATAACACCAGGTCAGAGAATTATTATTTTTCTTTCTTTCGATTTACTCAGTCACAAGGGACTTTTCGCATCTGGCAAAAGGTCAATTATTCTCAGATATAATTTTAATCGAAAGTCGAAATTATTATCAGTGCCAAATCTGCAAAATGCCTCGATGTATCAAAACTTATGCATACGTGTTTACGAACTACGGCAAGCGTTATACATGATTTGTACATCAAATATTACATGCAATAATAAAATGTACTGCTGTATGTAGTGTGCAAGATTCTTTGTACATAAAATAGAGATAAAATTTAATTTATAATGCGTAAAAGACTATACATATATTTACACGCATGCCTTACTAATATACAATATACATTTACTTCAACTGTATATAAATCATGGGGATATCGAACTTTTGCATGTCCTATATAAAACTTAATACAACAAAAATTTATTCTGCATTAATATTACTTGGCTGCAACCAGCAAACGATAATGAATCGAAAAATTGCATGCATAGGTATATTAAATATCAATGTAATTAATAAATATAATAATAAAGTCAATACACAAAAATACAAAACATAGAAATATTAAATAACCGATATTTTTAATAAGTATCACGTAATAATTTTACTTAAAATATGCAATACATAATTTACTAGAAATCCCATTACAAAACCATCAAATTTTTACAAAAACAAATACTACGTAAAAACTCAACTATCATCCACCTCTATAAATAAAATAATAAAATCAATTCAAACAAAATATTCGAAATCCCCTTTGAAGACAATATTGTCTGTACTCAATGTTGTTCCTGCAATACACAGACTCCGAGGCTCGGCGTGCGTCGTCCGCGCGAAAGCCACGCATCGTTCCGCCGAAGAGCAGATGGGAGAGAGATAGTGAGAGATAAAATTCATATCTGTGTACTTATATATCTACGTGTGTTATCATCGTGATTTTTAAAAGTATATATTACAATTAAAAAAGGATGCAAAGTGTGCGTGCTACGAACCATGCTAAGCCGCTGGGAGTAGTACGGGGCTGTTGTACATACCAGAGCCCGCCGGTCCACGTCCGTGATGCTGCCTGTCGATACTAGATTGGAAGGGGAAAACACGGGTGAGTATGAAACACCATGGTCAGAGAGAGAGATAGAGTAGAAAGAAGAAAGAGACAGTGAAAGTGATAAATCAACCCTCACGTCGAATTAACTAGCCGTTTACTTGTATTAATAATTCTTATTGTATATTACTAAACCTCCTCTAGTTTGGTTTCTACTAATTATTTTCAATTCAATGATAGCTTAAAATTTTTAAACCAATGGCGGTTTTTACCAAAAATAATTTGTAGAAACGTAGGATTATTGGTGAAATGAGATTATCATTTCTAGCGAATACAGATTCACGAAAATTAAATTTCATGAAAGAAAATTAGTACATGCCAAAACCGAATCTGTAAAGAAAGAATGCTTATTACAAAGAACTAAGAACTTTTAGTAAAGTGTATATTTTCTCAACTTGAATTTCAAATATATTCAATCTTTTTTTTTCAATGTACATTATTTACACCTTCGTTAATAAATAGAATTATTACTTCAGTTAAAGTGTATTATATAAACTTACTTGAAAAGACTTGTGGCAATGGCAATCAATATAATATCAAAATTATCGTAATTTAATAAATCAGTAGCCACACTCCAAGAAACTGTTAAATGTTATTAGTTTTCTAATATTCGGTTAATGACGTGTTCCATTTTTAGTTTCCTTTAAAATTTTTAGGTGTTTTCTCTACGATTACTAATATAATTTGATCTACATATCTATAAACTAAATGTGTATTTTAATTTTTAAAGGTTTAACGTTTAAAATTACCATTACGCATGTATGATTAGAATAGGTAAATATTTACACGTACATATATCATTTAAAGCTCTTACTAATATTTATAAGACGAAACAATTTATATTTCTATGCTTATTTTAATTTAAATCTGAACTATTTTCCTATTATTTTAAGACTAGTTTATAATAAACTTGAATAATAGCTCGTTTAATCTCATTACTATTCAACGTATAGTGGTAGATTCTTATCCTTGAATTATACATTTTGCAATAGCTTACTAATCGAAAAGTAACCACTTACAGCAACCACTTATGTACACAGAATCGTCATAGTGTAAACCCTAAAAATTTTATAGTGACTTCGTGTGTGCGTGTATTTGACGACAAAAAAAGTTCTGTCCAAAAAAAGTAAAAAATCGTTCCTTCTCCTTCTCACACACCAAGGATCCTTTACGTTCTCACGTCGCTGGCGTATACTCTCCCGCGTGGAACATTTGCATACTTACTATCTGATTTGCCGGAAGAGAAGTCAGTGCTGTGCGTCTTGTCTCCCATGCCGCTGAATGAGTAGTCCCCCTGTACGACAGAAATTCACAGTATGAAGTAAGTAAAATGCCTTTCGTTGTGGACGGCGTTTAGACCAGAAAAAATAGAGAACTGTTTTTATACTCTTAACAATTAGCGTGTCTACCGCATGTACCGAGTGGTGCATATTTTGCTGTTTGCTTGAAAAAATAAAAATAGAGACAGAGAGATAGATAAGTATTAGAAGAGTGGCTCTCTAACCGTATTAGGGTGCAATTAGTACTAGAATGTTTTATTGTTGTTTTTACGTTTACTTATTTGATTATTATTGTTATTGCGTAGAAAATAAAAAGTATATTGTGATGAGACATGAGTGAGAACCAATTGTTAAATTGCGAACGAAATTCCACCCCAAGAAGATGAGAGAGCCGAGAGTTAAGTAAGAAGTAGTAAGAGAGTCAAAGAAGACTTGTCAGTTGGCGCGCGTGTGCTTTTAAGAGACTTACGGGGAGAGCAGATACAGAACCGCCCGTTGAGGAGAAGGTGTGACTTCGAGGTGCCAGACCATATCCCGGCTTCGGGATGTGTCGCAGGGAGCTCACAACTGTGTGGTTCGCCCCCCACAAGGCCAGATTGAACGGTTTAACTTGGATTAGTGATCTTTCGTACGTGTTCGTATAATTCTCTTTGATTTTTTTTTAACATTTTGATCAACTCACGTGTCACAGCCCATACGAATGCCCAACGTTCGCAGTTTTTTTTGAGACACCTCTTGGTTGTTTACTGTTTTGTCTTACTTTTGTTTTTTTTTCTTTGCATATTACGGCGCGAGAAAACAGGCCTGCTAACTACGACGCGGTGTTTAGCGGTATACTCATCAACCACAGTCAAATAAATAGCGTTCTACAACGATTGGTAATAATTAATGTCACGATTTTGTACTGTGTTCCCTTCATTTAAGTAACTGTATAATGGTCGATTCATTTTTTGAATAATTTAATAAAACTCACACGATCAGGTTCAAAATAACAAAAACCATAGGTGTTGCAAAATATCGACGCAACTCCTGACTTATAGACTACACGATTTTTATATATTTCATTCATTTCTAAACATTTATTTAGAAAAATATGAGTTTCGGAGCGACCGTTAACACAAAAATTATCTTCAGAAATTTGTTTCAATGATTACAATAATATCTTTTATAGGACTTTTATATTGGAAATAGAAGATGTTATTGCAATCATTCAATTAATATTTGAGTATAGTTTTTGTGTAAGCGATCACTCTGACGATCATATTTTTCTAAATACGTAGAAGATAACAAAATAATAAAAACCGTGGTAACGATAAGGCAGAAATCTTGTCGGTACTGAATTTTCATATAAATTTCAATGAGTCCAGGTACTTACAAAGCCGCGATATAATTTATATTGAAAAATGACTACTCATTATACAACACTAAACCACAAATATATACACTACGTAAATAAATATAAGATATTTACAGTTTAGCTAGGAATACAAAATATAAATAAAAAAATACTTTACAATACATTATCACACAAAAGAAAATTATGTCACAATCGATCTTATTATACAAAAAAAAATGAAATACACTATATTACCTCTTATTGTTATGCTCATACGTTTTATACTTTTTGAGAAATAATTTACACTTAGAAGAGATTAATTATAACTAATAAAACAAGTCAATATCAATTGATACTCATAGATAAATAAAAAGCCAAGATTTTAAAAGAATAGCAAGATAGATCTTATTTATTTGATTTGGTTGACGAATGTCTAATCTATGCAAACTTATGAAAAATTACATGGATATTAGAGAAACAAAACGTTAGAAATAAATGGAAAGTTATTAATCACAAAGCCAGCACCTTGTTAGCTAATGATAGAGCCTATATAAGCATCGTAAATTTATTTTTTAGCAGTATGACATCTCTCGTTACGGCAATTCAATCATAAAAAGTTTTGAATGGTTAATATGATAAAAAAGGAAACATTTTGATAAAATACGTTTTTAGAAAACAATAAAGTGCAGGAACCAATAGAATCAGTTGCTATTGAGTCACTCACAAAATTTTGTCAAACATTTTCAAAGAAACAATACGATATAAACATAATATTAACTTTGAATTACAATACAATTGAAAATACAAAAAATCAGACGGTCAATCTAGCCTGAGTGCATTGGAAGGTTGAATTGCTCGTGACGCCAGACGCTTGTGTGTGTATGTATGTGTAGGAGTGGAGGTTTACGACTCACCGGATAATAGTGCCTAATGGAGTTCGGAGGAGTGAAGGCACGCCGAGAGCCGATAGGCGGATAGTTCCTCGGTGCCGGGGAACGCGTCGCCGATCTGGCCTTGACTGTTGTCGCGAGAGCGCACACACGATAATACAAACACACAAAAAAAACAACAAATAGATACAAAAGTGTGATAATACGAGTCTTCAGGTTGGCGAGCGCAGAGACTGATGAGAGGATGATTATGGCGGGCGAAATGCTCTGTTTGAAAACAACTCTTGAATCGAAATTTCACATATACTTTACAGTTCAATAACCTTTTTTTCTCTGTCTACTTAGAACTATGATACATTTTATTATACACTTCAACGATGAAATTTTAATACTACCTATTTAAAATTCATGGATGATATGCTAGAAATGGATAATAATGTAAAATGCAAAACAAAGAATGCTGCATCAATCAGTAGAAAGCAGATCATAATTTCATTAAAATATTCATTATTGGATAAAATAAATCTAGCATAGCAAATTTTTTTATACATTAACTTTTATTTCACATTACTTTGATGGCCACGACAATATATGCGAACAAAATGGTGAGTTACAATTATGTTAAATAAAACTTATTTTAGTGATGCTTTATTATGGAAAGCAAATTTTATGAAATTTCAAGCAGAGCTGATTTATGATTCAAGAAGATTGAACATCGGTAAAAAAAAAAGCAAAAATAAAAAAAATATTCGTGCATCACCGAAAGCTAATCATGCTTTTTGATACTAACAGTAATATTGTTATACTATACTACACAACATTATCATTACAAATGAAGATAGTTAATAAAGAATATCAATAGACATTAATTATCAAACCATAAAGCATTGTCTACAAAATGTATTATTAATTATCACTTTTAATATAAAATACCAAAGAAGTCATAATTAACTGACTAATAAACTAGCTCCATTTGTTGTATATAAATGTTGCCATTTATAGGCCTGAGTCTTTAAAATTAATTTAATGCATTCGGTGCTACATGCAAAATGTTTATAATGTGCAAATCTAAACATCGAATTAAGATATCTAAATCGTATAAGATTCGAAAGATGATCAATATTTTAATCTTTTTTTCTTCCACCCAGCACTTCGAAGCCCCCGATGTTGTATTCTTCAAAGCGGGCTTCGAGCTGTGCACGAGCGGAATACATCACCTGGATTTTGAACCGTGAGAATTAATTCGGCGACATTCGTGGTAATTAAAGCCGTTTGCAAGAGCAAAGGGCTTTCAGCTGCGCCGCGAGTTGATTACCTACTTTTTTTTATTGAGTATAAATCAATTTTTAGTCTTTCTGAAAGTTTTGACTGATTTTGTTATAAATTATACGACCGGAATCGAAGCTATATTTAATTGGTTGTGGAATGTTAGTGTCATGTGCGAACGTGTGGACATGTATGAGATGACAACGCTCATAAATCATGGTGTAATTTGATAATTGCGCTCGGTAAACTCACCGTTATAGCTCGGTCCTACGCTAGATCTATAACTTATTCCGTCTTCGTCTTCCCAAGGCCTTGCGTGATCAATGTTTCTCGATGGCGCTAAAACATTATTATTTATGAATAGCTTTCCTTAATTTACTTTAGTATTCAAATGTTGTAAAAATAATCATTATTGACTAAATGATATCAACTAACCTTACTGATGGATAAGTTAAATATTTAATTGTTTACTATTACTATGTAATGAGAGAAACATATCAACCATTTTGAGATAAAAATTAATTAATAATTACTAAACAAATAAAAATAAATAGACGAAGAATTTGGTACTTTAAATTTTAACAGTGTGTCTGAAAAAAGTTAATATGTTACCATTTTCACATAATTTCGTAAAACAATAATAAATATTACTAAATCAATAATGATTAATAAACATCCGCACAATTTAATTATACATACAGGCACCAACTGGACTTTCGTAACGTAGCCTATAAGCCGGCTCTCGATTAGCAGACGGAGTTCTGGAGGCGTTTCTCGGGTCAACGTTTGCCGCCTTATGTCTCAGGTTCTCTCGGTCTTTCTCAATATCCTGAAGAAATACTTTGGCGATGCCCGTGTCTATCTTACTCAATTCGTTCTGCTCTTTCTTTAGCTTCTCCTCCACCTCTTTAATGGACTTTTTGTCTACCTCATCCTCATCCTCTGAGTCTGGTACACCCTGCATCAATGAAAAACATTAAAATTTATTCTATCAAACTAGAAACTAAAATAATTATTCTCAAAAAGTTTGTTTAAAGGACTCAATGTAATTAATTTTTTTTTAACAAACATAAAAATATGGAACTTAATGTAAATAAAAATATTTTAAAATTGAATTTACCTTACGCTTTTATTATATTGGAAGTAACACTATAATTTATTGATTTACTTAAAGTTCATATTAACGGCATAACCCATATACAATGTTTAGTAAACTTATTCAAGAATATCAAATAAAACTTTTCAGATGAATTGGCATCTCAAAACTAAAGAAACATTCAAATTATTGAAGTATTTTATAAAACTGCGCTTTAATAGTAACATACTATTAACAATCCATTTGAACGCAGACTTGGGCGCGAATAAGCATACAGCCAATGCACCCTTTATCAGTTCAGGCGCATACACCAAGAGAAAAAAGTGAGAACCAGCGATAAAGCGCACCTTGTAGGAATCTGACCAGCGCCTACGTCTCTCGGGATCCGTGTAAGGATAAGGCGGTGCGGGAAAGTCGTCTCGCTCGATGGGCGGCTGGGTGCCGGGCGGCGGCTTCATCGCGTCCGGGTAGTGGGCGAGCTCGATCGGTTCGTCATTGTCGACCTGGCTGCCGGCCGCCGGCGACTTGGGCCGCGTCTCGCTCAGCGCGTCGACCAGAGCTCGCATGCCCGAGCGGCTACTACGACCGCCGCTGCTTCTTATCGAACGTGAGGCTGGAATTCCCCAGAACAGACACACAAGGCTTTATTTTATTTTGCAATGTTAAATTGTGCTAAGAATAATGGTTTTATGGATAAATTTTAATTTTGACAGGTTCAATGCTGACTGCTGATAAGATATACACGAGTTAAGAAATTTAAGAAACATATAATGAATAAAATTTGTTGTAACTACCACTATAGTGCGTGAAAATAATTTTATCCTCGTGTGGACGTTCGCACCTGAGCAAAGCGAGGATGAAAAGGTCACACGAGGTTGAAATCCATCTTCTCGCTCGTGTATCGAACAGTATTTTTTCACATGACGTGTACGCACAAAGCTTGATTTAACATATGCTTTTTTATTCAAGCGTGTGCGAAGTCGAGCTTTGCGCAAGGAGTGAACCTTTCAAATTCTCAAAATAAATCTGAATATTCTTTAAGTTAATGCGAAATATTGAAAAATTTTTTTTTAGATTAGATGCAAACGAAAGGTGAAATCACTCATTTTATCTTGATTGATTCATTGATTGTAATTAAATATTTTAAAAGTTAAAACTCATTGAAAAATCACTATAGGAGAGCGAGTAACAGATCGTGGTAACACGACAGTGTTCTATATAATTTTATGATGCAATTTCAATAAAATATTGTTGATTGTTAAAATTAAACAATATCGTGTTTTAACTAAAATAGATGTAAATATTATATGAATAGAAGGCTTTCAAACATTCATTTTTTTACAATACAGATAATTATTATAGCTCCGTCCTTTATTACATCTTTAAAGAAATGCATTATTTGTCAAAGTTTATATTTACAAATTAGAATAATGTAATTAAGATGGAAAACTTACAGCTTGGTCTATGAAAATGCGGGCTGGTGGGTGGCTTATCGTACGGCTGAATCGGACGCCTCAAGTATCCTTGACTGGGTGTCTCGGTTAGATACGAGTAAGTGTAAATTCGAGAAACGTTTTCGTGGCCTCCTCTGCCGTACTCTCTCAGGATGAGTCCTGGACTTCCGGTTCTCGCTGGATAGTACTAAATTACGAGAAAAGAAAGAGGACACAAATACAGAGCCGTGATCAAAGTGCTATAACATATCACGCCCTCGTATCCGCCACACTTTTCAAAGATCGTTGAGAGCACACTGCCAGATTTGTTAGTCGGACAACGATATAAAGTTTGCCAGTATTTACAAGCGAATCTTAATGTGGTTAGGTTGAACAAAATATAGATATAGGTATGTAAGGAAATAATAAAACGGCTGGCCTGGCGTTTAGCTGAGATGAAAATGAAATAAAGAAATTATACGTTTTTCGTTTGAAAAAGCGACATTGCGTACCTTGCGACTTAGGCTGCTGTAAGGGCTGCATAGGGATCCATTCAAACTTGGCGTGCGAGACCTCAATGAAAACTATACACAATGATCGTGCGAAAAAGAAAATAAAAAACGAATTAACGAAAGCGGAAAATAAAGAGTGAGAGAAAAAAAATAAAACTATCGTAGATCTATAATACAATATGAAGCTAATTTTGGTTTAAATAAAAAAAAAAACAAAAAATACAACAATGATGTAACTAAAGAAGCGTGCTGATGTGGTATTTAAAATATTGCTAAATAAAGTGAAAAAAGCCGAATTGTCTTGATTAAAAAGTAATAAATCTAATTAAAAAATAATTACAAAATTACTAGAACTTCTTATGTAGCAACATGCGTCGGCTAAAACTAATAGTAAAATAAAGTCACGATGTAAAATATATATAAATACGTGTAAATTGCAACTTAACATTACTCGATACTGAAACCGAGGCTGTCGCTACAGTTTGGCACTTGGGGATACACATTGCTGTTTTGTTCGTTAGCAAATTATTCAGAATTAAACAGAATACACATAAAACTACAAAGCCTACAAAAAAAACTCAAAAACGTTAAGGATATTATCCGTTTGTAAATTAAAATCGGGTTCATTTCCATTTACAAAGTGGTAGAGGAAATTGTCGAGCATTGGACGTTATTTAAATGAGCGGCCGATAAAAACAATTGAATCATAAAGTCATTCGTCACAATGAATGGTAATTAAGACTACTTATGCTCTGTCAAAGTTAATTGGTAAATTTGATGATCTGAAAATTGAATAATTCGCTTGAATAACAGATCAAAATCAATATGAAAAAACATTGCATAATCAAGTTTAAACATCAACTTAGCATAATTATAATTCAGAGTTTTTTTTATCAGCCGCGTGTCATCAGCACGTGTCAGTTTGGCCAAGCAGGTTCACACTGCTCGGCTCGATTTGCAAGTGTCACATCTCTCTGTGGAAACTGAACTTGCCCCCCCCCCCCCCCCCCCCCCTCCCCCACTCAACAAAAGACTTTGACATGTACAAGCAAAAAAAGTTCATCTCCCCCAGGTTGAAAAAAGTCCACAAGAATCTATCCTGTTGACACGAGTTCTGTGACATGATCAGGCCTGTAGGTGTACCTGCATCTCGGAGGCGCTGCTGGAGATGCGCTCGGACTCGGGTCCGGCGGTGGCCGCCGAGGCCGTGCCAGTGGCGCGCGAGTGCTGAGGCGTGTGGGCCTCGGAGTGGCCGTTGACGATGCCGTTGGGCCCCGTGGGCCCGGGCCCGCAGCGCGGATGCCAGATCGCCGCCCCCTGCAGGAACATCTCCTCGCCGTCGCCGAAGGGGTCGCCGCATTTGGTGCAGCGCGCGCACGTCGGGTGGAAGTGGTGGTTCTCGCCGGCCTGCAGCACCTTGCCGCTTATGTAGCGGTTGCAATAGGCGCACTTCACGCCGAACTGCTTCTGGTAGTCTTTCTCGCAATAAGGCACGCCGTCTCTGCAGGATGGAGGGTTCAACGATTAGGCGAGGCACATTTTTCAAAATATATATATATATATATATAGATTGTGTAGGAATTTGGGATTTCATTTAGATTTTCAACAATATATTCGTTTTAATAGACAAGAACAACTATTCTTAATATATACATGAATTTGCAATCTTTTCCTATCAAACTTAAACGTTCACTCTTTTATAATACTATAGTAGAAATATACAAATTATTTTCAAAATCGCTAACAGCAAATAGTATAAAAGCTTTTTATGGATCTCTTAGATAGACTTTATCATTCGTATACTGTCATAAGATATTAATAATATCAGCACCGTAGATAGCATTTTCTTTTTTATCATATTTCAAACAATTTTTATCAATTCTGGTTAAAAAATTTTTGCACATATGCGTAAGGTATTTGTACAAGTATATAAAAATAATAAAATCGAGTAAAAATAATTCTTTTTTTACTCTAAATATAATTTACATATTTAGAGTTAGAATAAAAGATAATAAGTTTAGGATAGTAATAAATATGAATTTACGTCAAATCAAACTCTATTATAATATATGCATCATTAAATTAATGAGATATCTAGAATAATTAGTAAGGAGGGTCTTTCGCAAAATCAAAACCTATATCTTTTAATAGGATTGAAATACGTGATAAATCATGATCATTACTGTCTCTGTACGAAATTTCAAGGTAGCTTTACGAAGAAATAGTCGAGTAACGACATTTTTATAATTCCAGCCTATTCTGGCCAGTAATAAAATGTATATAGATTTTCTAAAAACCATAAGGAAAGAAATTCGATGAAAAATAAGCATAATGCGTGAAATATAGCTTTTTAAATTTCTTGAAATTTCTGAATTAATTGTGTAAGCAAATTTTCTATATATTTTACCTATAAATCGATTAGTTCATCTTTAATTTAGACTTTAGATTAGTTTTCAAGCAATAAAATTAATATTTTAATTCCCTCCATAACGAAAGAGCCTCCTTAATTGACGAATTATAATGAAAAATGTTTGCCTTTCTGGCTCCAAAGAATTGCCAAAACTTCGATCTTAAAAACTCGCTGATCTAAAGCTATATACATGATGAAAAAAGGCCCGAATCGCACTCACTTTCCCATGTACTCGCCGTGGAGCACGGTGTCGCAGGTGTGGCACTTGAAGCACCAGACGTGCCACTGCCGGTCGAGCGCCACGAGGGCCTGACCCTCGCGTAGCTGCTGCCTGCAGCCGGCGCAGGCGCCCGGGTCCTGGCCGCCCCCGCCGCCGCCTCCTCCGCCGCCCCCGCCCGCGGTGCCGCCCTGGGCGTTGGCGCTGCTGTTGCCGACGGGCGTAGCCGCCTCTCGCACCGGTATGCTCACGCATTTGTGGCACAGCGCTTGACCTACAAAGCACACGTTTATAGATTGCTGCCCCGCTGCTGCTGCTGCCGGATGTCGGCCGAGGCGGTGATAATGGCTGCTGGACTGTGATATTGGATGCAGGGTGCAGCTGGTAGAGGAGGAGGGAGAGATGCCTGGTTGAGCTGGGCTGGTCGAGGGATGGGAGTAGGAAAGGCTCGTCGAACGTCATTTATGGCAATTTTTTATTTTTTAATGCAGGCTTTCTTCGTCAAAAATGTTAAATCAAATTATGTTTCGTTTCATTAGCATAATATTAAAATGTCAATTTGCTAATATTACTTTCATATTACTCCCTGGCAGAAATCGACTCTATTTTGACTCAGAAATAGCGAGTTTTACTGGAGGAATACCAAAAACTAGACATTTCTATCTACCGATGAAATGATTGCTCCAACATTATTCGACCATTTAATAGATTGAAAATAGAAAGACAATTCACACAAGCTTATTCTTAACTATTTTAAGATATTAAAATTGGAGATAAAAAGAAACCGTTGATCAATTGTTTTAAGATAGGAAATGGCTAGTAGAAGGCTTGTTCTTATGATAGAAAAATATGGGTTTCACTTAATATTTGAGAAAGGAGTGCTGTAAATGTTTTTTAGTCTGTGTTTATTGTTAAAAGTTTTGTAAGCTATCGATTACAATTGGATGCTCTTAAATGTAACCTCAAGTCTATAAGTAAATTTAAATTGAATATTTCGAGGGTATGTCATTCTATTTCCAATCTATTAAATGGTCGAATAATTGGGGAAAAAGCGTTTCAACAAGACCAATAACTAGCCATTTATTCTAGCTATTTATTGACTTTTTGACCATTTCGTAATAGACAAATTTCTACCAGGGCTGCTGAAGTACAGAACAGTAGCTTAACGATAGAGCTTAAGCTACTGTGTTGCTATACAACATCACGGGAATTGCCATATAATGTTTCAGTGAAAATTTGAAGCTTCATTAATGATAAGAAGAATTTCTCACTTATGCATTTATAATATATAATGATGAAATAAAGCGTAAACATGAACGTTCAAATCGATTGATAAAAAAGAGAAGCATTACCTTGAACGAGAGTAACCTTAGTGCCTTGGCCGAGCAGTGGCTGTCTGCATCTTTGGCAGTGAAAACAGTTTGGGTGAAACGCGTGTTTCTCCCCGGCAGTGACGACGTCGCCCTCGACGTACTCGCCGCACCCGGCGCACTTCGTGCCCCATCGTTCTCGATAATCCTGAAAACAGCACACGAGTTATACACACTATATATTTTCCTTAATGCCTTGGTTGTGAAAGGACAGTAATGTTCAGTTGTCTTTTGAAAAATCAACTCTTCTAATGTTAAATTTAATCTATGAAATAAAGTATGAATTAATTATACTGTTAATTGTAAGGATCGTCGTTATAAAGTTAACGATGCAAATACTTGTTTACTGCTAAACCTTAAGTGCTTTCACATGTTCAATCATAGACCAGTCTCGATAGTACTTGTATGGTACATTAACTTTGACTAACGCCGATGAACATGCAGTTAATGTACCGTTCAAGTACCATCGCCCACTTTTACCCACCAACACTCATTAATGTACACATGCAGCCTATGTACCGTGTAAGTTACACTAATGAATCTTTATTCTTCAACGCAATTATTTTCAAACCTGAGTTTATTACAGCTTTCGGTCTTAATTTTTAAACAATTTTTAACTCGATCGCGTTCAGGCCCAAACAGAATCGCACGCGAGCAGTTAGAGAAATTTTTCAAAGACTTAAATAACAGGTCAAAACGATTCGACATTCGGTCATCAGTGATAACAATTCCCACTAGGCAGGATCATTTCGAGCATCCGGAATCGTTTTGAAACCGAGCGTTAAACCTTGTCTGAGCAGGAAATGTTTCAAAGTCAAAATGACGTGTGCGAACTACAGAAGACAATCGAGTACAACGAGCTTTTAACAGTCATTTATACGATCGTTCGTCCCCATGAGCCTCTGCAATATATCTTGCGTAGTTTTGAATTGAAAATTTACATGTTGTTATGTAAAACTGCAGTACGTGATACAAGATATAGTTAGTTAATATGACAGAAATTCAGAAAATAGATTTTGCAATATTGTATATCAAAGTGCGGTTGCAAAAATTTATCAAATAAATTTTAAAAATACGATATATCAGCCACAACAAGATATTATATTCCATTTTCAATTCAAATTAAAATAATTTGAAAAATCAAGCAAGGCAAACGCAAAAAAAAGCTAGTCGTATGCAGCTCAGATTACATCAATATATTCTCCTTTCTTTAAAAACTGATGGATGAAATCTGTCATCACAATGAGACTGTTTTGATTGGTTGTTGATGACTTACTTGATTGGTCTATATATAGGAAGAGATTGTATTCTTGAGTTTAAGTATTGGAAACTGAAGAATTAAAATAGTATCAGAAAAATTTCATTATTTTATTTATCTTATTTAAACTGATTGAAACAAACTTTTAAATTGAAACTAACTAATTTGATCATGTTCATAACCTCAAAAAAAAAAAAAAAGAAAATAGTAATAATAATAAATACACGCGAAGCGCGTTGAACGAGCTAGTATATATAAAAAAATTCGATTGTCAGCAGAATAGCGACAGCTGTTCTCAACCAATCATTTAAAAATACAGCCCTATTATAAGCAAACGATTCTTTCAAACTTCCAATCGTTAATTAAAAAACATGCAGTCCGCATTTCGGCAGTAATTTAGCCTTCGGCGAAAAAAAAAATCATAAAAAATTCCGTCCACCCCAGTATACTAATCCCTCACCCTTTGTCGGTGTCTCCCCTTTTACGTACACGCACAACAAGCCTCCCTCTCTCACTCTCTCTCTTTTAGGGAGGGAGAGAAAAAAGAGGGAGAGAGAGAGAGAGAGAGAGAGAGAGAGAGAGAGAGAGAGAGAGAGAGAGAGAGAGAGAGTCTCCCCCTCTGGCGACAAACTGAATTTAAAATAAGAGCGCGCGTGCGTGACACTCACCTTGGTGCAGTAGTAGGCGCCCTCGCGGGCGAAGAAGCCCCCCTGCGCGAGGCTGGTGTTGCACTGGGCGCACTTGAAGCAGCCGATGTGAAAGTACTTGTCCTGCACGCGCAGCACCTCGCCGCTGCACTTCTTCTTGCACGCCTGGCAGAAGGTCTTCCCTGTAACACAATGAGACGAGGGTTGCTATATACTATATTCATACGCATAGTCTGGAGGAAAGAGTCTTGGGAGAAATTGAGACGATTGCTGTTGCGGTATAATTGTGAGAGGGAAGGCCCGTACTGCACGGAATTTAATTTTCAACGGGGGGGGCGTGTCTATTCCCTTGAGATTCGCCAAACGTTGCCGTCCGCACTGTGGCTTTTATAAATAGCATAACAGTTACGGGTTCTAACAGCGGTTTATCAACATTTACACAGTTTTTCTTTTCTAAACAATGTTTATGAAAATATCGCCGTGAACGAGGGATATTAAAAAATCTATGTCACATAATGCACAATGGAAAGTCTATTGTGAAAATTCTTTTGTAAACATAGTAGAATAATAAATCTTTATTTCCATATAGTTTTGCAATGTAACGCAAATATATACTATACATATAATACAGCACAATACTCCGTTATTCTTTGACAGAATGTGATGTAAGATGGGTGGCACTAAAGATTTAATCTACTTAATTACTTCCGCAATTCTGCTCTATTTATGAAAGTAAAGGTAACTATTAACATTTTTTGAACAATAATATTTTTATCGTATAGATTGAAAACAATTAAAAAAGAAAAATATCACCGTGACAAAAAGAAAAGAAGAATTCACTATAAATACGTTTTTTTAAATACCTATATAAAGGCAATACGATTTACGATGGTCCATGGAATCATTGACTTTACATAAAAATTCACTCGATCAGTGACTAACCTCGCGCTTATAAAGTATAAGTAAAGCGCATCGACGAGATTCACCAAGGAAGAGTTCTGCGAAATAAATCTAATCGCAAGTACAGGAAAAATGGACGAGGTGCGTGTGCAAAATTTGCATAGACCTGCGTCGTAAGCTGTGCAAGGAAAAACTGTATTTAAAATTGTGCCGTAAAAGAGTTTTTATGGGGTATATAACCTTACAGCTGTATGTTTATACTAGGTCAAGAATGAAAAGATTCATACTTTAATAAACGTATTTTAGTTTTTTTTTCATTGCAATGCGATGTTTCACTAAAGTTTCTCAATTAGTTGTTAAATTTATCTAAATGTTATTATCACGTCGCAAAGACAGTTCAGGGAAAAAAAATCCTATACTTCAGTAGATCGATTGAGACTACATATAAATATAAATTATAACTACACCCTTCATTTTTTTAAATTTGTTTCTTAAATATAAATATTACATAATTTATAAACCACGTTTCTCTGAATATCAATTAATATTTGCTGTTACTGTCTCCACTTTTCGCATTCGAGTAAGTTTGCAGCGATTACTAAATTACACTCTACAGACTTTTTACACTTCTGGATCTCGCGTACTACTGTGAAACACACAATCATAGCGCGCTCCGAGTACCTCTCATCCAGGCAAAAAACCAGCCGAGCGACTACAAAAACGCTGCATTACGCAAGAGTCAGTGAGAAAGAGCGAGCGAGAGAGAGAGAGAGAGAAACTTTTCACGCGCGGCGTCACGGTTAGCGCACTTCCGTGCGCGCACATCTGTTGCTCACGGCGCGGCGTAACGCACGGGGACGCCTCATTAGCTGCTACTATTCTCTCTCTCTCTCTCTGCCTCTCTTTCTCTTTGCGCGTATTATATACATGATATACGTACCGCGCGCGTACGGATTGAGGCGGACCCTCGCGCGACTGCCGTTCTCGGATCTTCGCCGCGGCTCCTCTTCTACTACTTCTTCCTTCTCGCAGCTCGCCGCCCATGAATAATGCATCTCCTCTCGTCATTCGCGGATCATTGCGTAAGGCGAGAAAGAGAGAGTCGCGACTGAGAGCGTGACGCAAAGCGACCGGCGAGTTGAGATTTAGTGTTTAGTTGTTTGCGACGCCTCTTTTGGGATATGCGAAAAACAGAGTGTGGATATACAGGAGGAGATCAATCGCTGGGAGAAGATCTATATACGAGGAAATGGTTTGACTGTCGGAATTTGGACGCGGAGAGAAAATTGCGTAGGGTGTTAATGATTTGTGAAAGTTGTTTTCGATATTTGTAAACAAATTTTTTAATGCTGAGACAGGGATTTTTGAACTTTTCTTCAGTCGAAAGGATCTTTTACCTTTTGAATCTAATATTTCACCATGAAAACAAGATTATAGGAATGTTTCCAAAAGTATTTGCACTGAAGAAAAAAAAATTAAACACAGCTTTATCAATCAACCTGTGCAATAGTGTAAAAACTTCCTGGTTCATTATACATTAAGTTAATCTATTTGTGTGGTCCGATTATGACAAATAATATCGAAAAGTACATCAAAATAATGCTACAATAATTTCCAAAAATATGATTGATCAATTATTATTTTATTCCAATTCATCGTACGGGAACTGGATCTAATTTCTAGGAAAAGGCAATGACAATCGCTTGAAAAAACCAAGTTCTGCGGTAGCACACACGCGATATTGAGAGAACACGTCACAGCTAATCTGCTGTGACACTTTTAACGAGCTTAGCTGCGCGCCGTGGCATTAGTTTCGCGTTGTACAGAGTAAACAACATCACTCGATGTATTTTCCACCAGAGAGTCCCGCACCACCTCGCACTATTCACACACGTATCTCCAACTAATATTACAGACACGAAAAAGTTATCTCAACTTTAAACACTCAATTGCAATAAAAAGAGCAGCAAAGGCAACAATTAAAAATAGCTTCACTGCAATTATTGCCAAGTGGAAATCTGCTTTGAGGTACAGTCAACTGTCTTCGTTATCCTCGCTGGAGGCACGTGTCAGATCCGTCAGCAGCGAGAAAAACCTCGCGTTCTCAGTCCAAAAGAAGGCAAGCGCGAAACTAAAGCACCTCTCTGTCTCTCTGCAGCTAGCGCTCGTGCTCACAACCCCATTAACTCTCTCCTTTGGCGTCGGCACTCTCATTAAAACCTCCTCTCCTCGCGCGCCGGCAACGTACGCGCGTGTGGTGCGCATCAACTGGGCGTTCCGCGGCCGCGCGACGCGCGTAAAAGGATCCGCGATCTCTCTCTCTCTCTCTCTCTCTCTCTCTCTCTCTCTCTCTCTCTCTCTCTCTCTCTCTCTCTCTCTCTCTCTCTCTCTCCCTCGCGCCGCGCGACACTGTTAATCCGACGCGCGCGCGAATCCGCGAGCTTCTGCGACAATAAGTGCAGTACAAGAGAGTGAGAAAGAGCGCAAAGATCGAGATCGCTGGTTGGCTTGGACGTAATTCGATTAGGGCCTCGCGCTGCAGCGGCTGTGTGGCTGCTCGGGCAATAAAAATCTCAGCGTATAATTCGATTAGCGCCGTTAGCGCGAAAGAGCGAGGAGGAAATTATTTCGCAATTGATACGCGGCAAGAAACACCCTGCGCCTGTAACGCAGCAGGTAGAGAGAGGGAAAGAGAGAGAGAGAGAGAAAGATATGGATGTAGGGCAGGCAAGTGCCTGCTAATCTTTCGGTTTCGCCAATGATGCTTTCAATTGACTTATTATAAGATTTGTTTGAAAAATTTAAATGTTTCATTGTTTACTTTAGGGTATAATAACCTGGTTTTATTTTAGTCATCATACATACATTATATGTGTGCGTGCGCGCGCGTGTGTGTAATAGAAAAAGTCATTTAAATAACGAAATTTAAAAAATGTTTTGTTACTCTGTGCATAAAGTGCGTTTTTGCGCACGCTCGTCCAAAAACGTGCTCGCAAAATCGACCTTTGCACATGTTGTGTGAAAAAATATAGTTCGATACATGAGCGAGAAGGTGATTTCATCCTCGTGTGGCCTTTTCAAACGTCCACACGAGAACGAAATCACTTTCTTGCACTCGTATCGAAATGTTACTGTTAATGATTGTTGTATTAATAGTGTTTCGATTTAAATATTTTTAGATATATCTATAATCCACTCTTAAAAGAATGATGACGGAAATGTGAAGCCGAAATAAAACCTTCGCTGTTGGTTAAGTCCATTTAAAAGTAGTCTTTGATTGGTCGTTTACTTAAGGTGTCATCTGATTGGTTGAGAAACTAACCTATATATGAAATGATTTGTGTTTCATATTTTGAGTCTTATAATATAATTGAAATTATAGAAATAAGTAATTAGAAAAGTTGCGTAATTCAAATATAAGAATTAATATATGAGTATATTAATTAAAGTATAAGAAGTTAAAACTTATCATTTAACAAATTTAAAATTTAAAATTAGAATTACGTAGCCAATGAAAATGATGCGCGCGTGATCTTGCTAGTACCCCTTATAAGGTTAAAATTTGTTAACCGAAAATTTATTTCTCTAAAATTTAAAAAGTTCTTTTTATTTTAAATTAAATATTTTCTTAACTAAACATTTTAATTTATTAATTATATACCATCTTTATTTATAAAAATATGTAATATGTCAGGTGATATTTCCATATTATAATAGATTAATAATACTGTTGAAGTTTTAACATTGGCGTCTGAAACACATTTGAATTCAAATATATGTTTGTAAATTCAACAATTTGCATATCCCTCATGTGCCTCGAGTATCATATATAATCATCTCCGTTATTCTTACTTTTGTTTCATCAATTTTTTTTCATAAAATACAAATTTCATAAAGTATATTGAGAATTGAAATTTTTTTAGATTGATTTTGAACTATTTTTGTATGAGTCTTTCGGTGCAAGCTATTTTCTTAAAAAGCGTTTTTAAAATGTATTTTAAAAAACTATAAATTATTTTTACTATTAAAAAAATTGAATTTGCAGTATTGTTTAAAAACAATATTTATTGTTGGCAATAAAAAATGTTTCTGTACACGTCGCCAAATAAATAGAACACCAAAGTGAAGAACAATAAAAATGTAACATAACCTACTCGAGAAAAACAACTTTTATGAGTTTGCACTTTTGAGTATAAGTGTACTTTTCTTAGCCAAACCAATGAACGTAATTATACAAAATATACCTAGTTTAAAAACACAAGAAAAATAAATAAAAAATATGTAGTTTTCTGCGTCTGCAAGTTGTATCAGTTTGAATTCAGCTCTCGCTAAGGCATTAGGTTTAAGCAAAAAGGGTGAGACGAGTAAAAAATATTTTAAAGTCTTAAAAAATGCCTTACAGTTATTTTTATATTATTTTATTTATAATCAGTCTTACAAAAAGTGGTGTAGATTCCATTTCAAGTGATTGCCTTCAATTTATAAATGAACATATTAAACTCAACGAAAGACCTTATCAAGTAACAATTTTTGCTAATAGCGATAGTTGTTCATTATT
>JAPYZP010001162.1:0-18132 GCA_030522985.1 Torymus sinensis | reverse complement strand
GGACAAACCGGTATGGTCACATTGCTGATATATGCGTAGATACATTCCCCGTGTCATTTAATTAACCTTTACTTCTATCGTTGAAATTTTCTTTACGTGCATCGGCATTTAAAATTTCAAGTGTATATACACGTATTCTATATTTATATATGTTACGGCTATCTTCAATTAAATCATTTTATTACTCAAATGTTTTTATTACATTCTGTAAAAATATACATCAAGAATGCGAGATATTACCCTGTCCCAAGATATATTAATTAATTACGCGTATCGAAATTTCGCCGAGCGATTGTACACATTATCGCGAGAGATCGCGCTCGATAATTTATCACTGTGCAATTTTATCGTATAATTATGATGAAGTTTTTATCGGCCGACGTAACTCGAGCCGGGAAATTCGAACCTTTTCATCGGCGCTATTACGTTGTTACGATAACTACAAGAGAAAGGCCAATCATTAAAAACTCGACCATTAATTTCGCCACTTCAAATAAATGTAAATACGAGAATTGGCAATCACGAGAGCGTGTATATAACTTGATCCCTCTGAAAGTCGCGCACTTATGATGTAAAGCGACGGGAAAATCCGAAATAACCAAACGAAACATCCCCCCCTGCCCGCCTCTAACCGCTACCCAACTGCACAGTAATCCTCGCAGACAACTGCACGTACATGCACGTATACGTACACACCTCCCATCCCATCATCCTCCCTCGCTCCATATAAACTCTCTCTCTCCTCTTCTCCAGTCTCTGACGTCAGCTCTACAAAAAGAGCAACTCTCCCGCTCGCTCACAGAGAGAGAGAGAGAGAGAGAGAGAGAGAGAGAGAGAAAGCATCGCCATAGGAGTCTATACTGCAGAGCCAGCGTTGCATGTCCCTTGCCAAGGGCCGCCGCCGCCGCCGCCGCCGCGTGTGACGTGTGCATGCGCTCTCTCGTGACGTCACGAGCTTAGCGGCGCACTTCCGCGTTCCCCTCCTTTCTATATGTACCGGCGCATGCGCTCGCGTTCCCCTCCTCTGCGCTCCTGCGCCTTCCTGTGCCAGTCGATTTTCATTGTTTCTCGCGGGCTTTTGTGTGCGAGTTTAAAGGCGAGAGAGGGGGAGAAAGAGAGAGAGAGAGAGAGAAAGATGGAGCTGGAAATTAGAGAAGAGTGCGAATATGTGCGGAATTGATGACGTTACTTTTTTGCGCCGCCGCAGCAGCCGCACTGTACTCGGCACTTTCGCCGCGCGAGGAGTCGACGACGCCCATTGAAATGTGGTTATTGGTTGCAGCGGGTGGCTTCGGTTTCGTTCCTTTTTCAGGGAATGCGTGAGGAGCGTTTTCATTCACGCTTTTCATTTATTAATTGGGTGGTTTTTTTTTCTTTTAATAAAGTAGAAGAGTACGTTTCTGTTGTTGTTTCGCCAAATTCGGTGATTTATTTAGTTAATTAACGTTGCAATATACGTAATAATAATAATAATAATAATGATAAAACATTTATTTTGATAATACGAGCGGTTAATTAACAATAGTCGAATCAACATTTTAATTGCTTTCATTCGCAATAACGAGGCTGCTAAGCTAAATATTACGTATATCAAATGATAATACAATCCAATTTGTGCGTTTCGTATGCCTGACAAGCCAAACACTGGACATGACATTAATAAATAAATAAGTAGTATTAGTTCAATTGAATTCAACTGTTTAATTTAAATTGCGCATGAATTTATTTAAAATAACGGCTGTACGGGCGTAGGAGTGTCAGCGCGGAATGTTATTTAATTACACAATGCGCTGGCGAGCATTCATTGTTTTGTCACAAAATAGTATATAATGAGGCGCCTGTTATGCCAAGTTGCTTGTATGCTCAGCATATTGAATTCTTTGATAACGGGAATTTGATTTAAAATTATCTACCAGGAACCCCACAGCAAATCAATAACTAAATAGTTGTATACAATCGAAACTAGTTGCCCTTACCAATCCATGCCAAATTAAGGCGGTCTTACACCTACAGGCCTTTAAAAATATTATTATAATAAAATAATGAAAATATATTGTAAGTTATTTTGCATAAAATGAGCCAATGCAGAGATCCATAAACTCATTTTATCCTCGGTTATAGCATTTTGAAGAAAAAAAGTTTGTTGTGACTTTTTTCTGAGACCGCATGATGGATTTTCATGGGACAATGTGTAAATTGTTCCTAATTTATGTAGTTATGGGCCCAAGAGTTGGAATTTTAAGGTTTTTAAGTATAACTATTTTCATGCCAAAAACTGATATTTTTGCAATAATTTTTTCCATTTTTTTTTAATGTTTAAGGGTTTTGCCATGAAAAAAATAATTATACATAAAAATCTTAAAATTGCAACTTTTAGACCTATAACTATACAAATTAAAAATAATTGTACTTCTTTGTCCCATGAAAATCCATCATGCGGTCTCACAGAAAAGTTACAACAAACTTTTTTTTCTTCAAAATGCTATAACTGAGGATAAAATGAGTTTAAGGATCTCTGCCTTGGCTCAATTAATTCAAAATAAGTTATATTTACAATACATTTTAATTATTTGATTATAATAATATTTATCATTTTTTAGGTCACTTTAACTTAAGCGCGATATCATAATTTATCAAAGATACATATCCCAATCAGCGAGATCTTATCATTCTATAAAAAAATAAACTTACCGACCGCCCTCTGCAAATTGAAGTTCGACGCCCGAGGGATGCATCCCTTCGGCTTTCTTCACTTGGTCTCCCCCCTGTTCCTGCAGCTTCCCTTGCAACCCCATGGAGGGAAAATTTTGGTGGATTCGATTTTTGTGTTCGAGGCGCTTACTTCATTCCTGACTCGACTACGCTATGATAGTCTTCTCGAGCATCAAACATCGAGATACTGAATCTGGGCTAAAATTATAGAGCAGAAATATATAATGGATATTTTAAATGAAGTATAGATGATTACACCGGGGAAAAGGGAGAAATTAATAGTCGCAATAACGAAAGAAATAAGAGTAGTTTTCGTCTTTTGTTTCTGGAATGCTCTTTCTTTATTGTTGTCTACGTCGAGGTGGATAGCGTGGAAACTGACTTCAACTAGAATTGTCTAGATTCAATTTCATTTGGAATAATTAAATTTACCTAATATGAATAGCTGCAAGACGCCTCCAGCGTGTAATACTAATTCTAGTAGATTGAATAGCTACAAACTTCTAAGTTTTCTTTTTTTTTTAATAAAGAAAATCTTGCCATTTCCGAAATTTGTTATTACAAATACTAAAGCTACACTTATCGCTCGTCGCGTACGTAGAACAGCGTCTGCAACATCCTTGAAAATACAACATTGAATGACCACTTTTCTCTTTCATTGCAGCCGTTAAATTTGGACGCATGTCGAAGAAGCAGAGGGAGAAGGTCGAGGACGAGGTGCGGTTTCACAGGGCGCAGATGCGCGCGGCCTCGGAGACGGCGCCCGACAGCAGCGTCTTCGAGCACCAGACGCCGAGCAGCTCGGACCAGCATCACTCCTACAACGGAGGGTCAGTACACACGAATGGATACACACACACAAGCGCGCGCGACTTTTTTTTTCTTCTTCTTTTTGTACTCGTTCTGCTCTTTCTTCTTCTTTCACGTCTCTTTGACCCTTTAAGTCCGTGGATTTTTTCGAATATTTTCTTTTTGTTTTTGTTTTTTTTGTTTCTCGAATTTTTGTTTTTCGTTGCTTTTGGAGATTATTAATGATTAAAGATAGAGAGAAAGAGAGTAGAGTTAAGAACGGTTTAACGAGAAGCGTTGATTTTTGTTTGTATATGTGTATAAAATGATGATGATGTCAAGTAACAATTCTGCATCGCTAACCATCCACAGGATGACGCCGAGAATAATTGCTGAGCGGATTCTAGGCGCTGGACTTAAAGGGTTGAAGTAAGCAAGAGTATTTTTATTTTTGCACCGGGATCAGTTCAAATGAATCACAGAATTAAAAAAGATTTACTTTCAATTTATAGAAGCTTTTCAAGTTTAAAAACTTTTCATTTTTTCTTTTTCTTTTTTAAGTCACACGTTTTTATTATTCATTTTAAAATTAACAAATATTTCAATAATCCACTGTTTGATATAATATATGGATCATTCAATCTAATATATAAAAGATACTACTACTATTAAATTTTTTTCTATTTAAGAATAATTCACAACTTATGAGATTATATATTGTCTATGCTCCACTTGTTTAAAATTAAAAGTGTTATTTCGATTCTATTGAAAATTATTGATGTGCTCCGCATATTTTATCAAACTTTCCTTTTCGTCAAATTGAAATATAAATAAAAGTTTTTCTTTCTTATAATTTACAAATTATTCTGATAAAAAGCACCCCTGGTAGAAAGTTGCCGAGTTGAACTCATTATCTTTTGCCATTACAATCTTGTAAGAAAAAAAAAGAGACAAATTGACACAGAGTTTGCGACAAATAGTTGTCGACCAACTCGGCATCAATTTCTACCCCTCCTCCCCCACACACCAAGTGCACGTGAGCCTTATATTCCCCAATGACAAACCCCATTCTCTTAATTACATCATCACCTTCTTTGTCTCGTGCGATTGTCCCGCGCCTGCGCAGTTACACGTATGGCGGCAGCGAGTACGCGTCGCCGGGCCCCGGTACAGGTGGCTCCGGCTACTACAGCGCGGCGATGACCAACTACGAGTTGAGCGCCGACTACGTCGACAGCACGACGGCCTACGACCCGAGGCCGACGCAGACGCAGGTCGACACGGTGGCGCCCGACACCGGTAGCGGCGGCGCCACCGGCGTGATACCCAGCGTCGTCACCACCGGTAAGTTCGGCCTTACAACATTTCTTTATACTTTCCTCCTTTATTTTAAGAACTATTTGTGATTTCGTATTACTATCTTGACTCATAGTTTATCTCTCTTCTCTTGGAGAAGAGAGTTTAATCGCGAGAAGCTACACGCGCTCGTATAGCGACTTCATCGCCCTGTACATCTCTTCTGGCAGTGAAAGCTTTTCTGACTATGTGTTTTTTAGATAAGGGGTGCGGAGCATAGCACCAGATAGTCATGCTTCTTATGCTTAGTTCGTGATAAAATTGTTGACTTTGATGTATTTTATTGAGGAAAGTCAATGCCTAAAATCTATTTTATATGGCTTTAAAAAAGATTCTAACAAACATGCTTTACAACCGGAAGTTGAAATAGAATGTTTACATTATTTAATAGTCCGTTTTATTTATTTGTTAACTATTTTCTATGAAGATGTTCAAAGTAACAGAAAAAATCAAAGCTAGTTGTTGTGGCGCTTTTAATGTGACTTTTATTTGGAATGCTAACGCATCAGTCATTACAACGTTCTTAAAATTTTCAGATACTTTCCATATTTTTGAGAAAATCCTCGGCATCGAGGACAATAGTCACTATTTAAAATTAAAAAAATTTTTACATGATGAACATGTCACACAAGAAATAGCGTATTTTTATAAATTAAAAATTATATTTCTTTCTCAAGATAAACAAAAAATGAACATTCAAATACATGTGCTTCTAACCAGCCAGGCTTGCTTTCGTCTGTATAATAATAATAAAATTTAGAATCGCTGAATTACATATTATTGTAATAAAACCACAAAAGCTTTCACTGTATCTCATGTATATTTCATCATTAGGAACCTCTCTATATTACCCAAGCTTACTCCCCATACACTTTCATCTGTTCAATATCTTTTTATTTTATTTTAGTTTATATTTTTCAACATCAGTTTGCTAAACATTAGAAATTCAATAGAAGCTTAGTAGGTATTTACTTTATGGCTTGTTCAAACTGAACAATCGTAGACTTTTCCATCATTACATTACTTCATTACACAAAGGCTTTTAATAAATTAAGTACCTACTAAATCACTCGTATTCATTCACAATGTATGAGAGTGTCAGGAATTTCTGGGCACGACCGAAAGGAAGGCCATATTATAGCATTGAACTTTTGGTTTGATTAAAACAATCGCGTCCAATTATCTTGTATATATATAAATCAACGATAAAAAAAATCAAATTTGAGTAGCGACTTTTGTACTTTTTCAATACTTTGCTACTTGAGGTCTAATTATTATTACACTGAACAATACCACGTACTAAAACTAACATTGACTGTTAATTGTAACATCTAAAATTCGTAACGCATAAATGTCAAAATTATTGATAAATGTCTATTGCTAACAAATTTAAACATTATTTTAATGTTTTGTATATATACATGTGGTGTTCAATAAAACATATTTTCTTAACTAATATTAGTTCATTTTCAATGATAAACATTTCTGATATGATAACAATCAACCTCAGTATCAATTGCGTGATGATATAATTCATTTGAAAACACTTACACGAAAATCACGATTTAGATACAATCAAAATTTCAATCCCGAACTCGGTCGAATATCCAATTGATACAATTAACATTTTTTTACAATACAACGCACTCGCAAAAAATGTTTAGCTTCGTAAATATAGAAACATTAACAAATGTTGAAGAGTCTCACGTGGCAACTGTTTAACTCTCATCCCTGTAAATGTGCCAAGAGCTACTAAAGCTTACTATGTATACAAATTCAGCACTGTTGTTTCAATTCTGAAGACCAAAAACACAATTGAACCTCAAAATCGAAACAACCAAAACCTCCAACCCATCCTCTCCTATTCCACCTCCAAGAAACAAGCACTACATCGTGCAAATGTAACGCCCCAGGCGCGACAACGACCGGCAGTGGCGCTGGCGGAACCAGTGACGCTAGTAGCGGTGGTGGTGGTGGTGGTGGGGGTAACGCTAACGGCACCGGCGGTGCTCGCTCAGGCGGCGGTGGCTCCCTCAGCGGTGGTGGTATCGTCGCCGTTAAGCAGGAAAGCCAAGTGGAACTGGCGGGTCTTCATCACAGTGGTGGCGGCGGTGGTGGCAGCTCATACACAATGGTCGACTCGACGACCTTCCTGAGTAGTCAGCAGGGTGGAGCAGCCACGCAACAGACGCAAGTGCGACCGGCTAATAGCCAGCAGTCCGGCCAGGATGAAGAAGAAGTTCCCAGTATGTCCTCTCCTCTCGTGAGATGTGAGGCTTATGTTTGTGTCACCGCGGCGCCGATGCATGTGATGGATTACTACTAGCCGATTGTCTCTATGTGTACATAAATATGTGTGTGCGTGTGTGTGTGTTTGTGTGGGTGTGCGTGTGTCCGTGCGACGCCTGTGCATCGTGTCATTGTCATTGTCTCTTCTCTTTTTGTGTTGAATGTTCATTGTATACACACACCCACACACATATATACACACTCACACTCACACACACCTGTATGTCATCGCTTGCATGCTCTATCTATCTGTCTGTATACCTTGTACTTATCATCATGGTCTCTCTCTCTCTCTCGCTCATGTTTTCATATGCATTATAGATCTTTTTTGGCAAGGTGTAGAGGCCGGTGCTATAACCGCTTATGATTTTTGCTTTCAGTGCTACTTTTATGGTAATTGGTGATCTAGATCTGAAACTTATCTTTGATTCTTACTAATTAAGTAAGGAATCGAATATATAAATATTCAAGAAATAAGATACGACGAACTGATGAACTTTCATCAACATTCTAGATCATCAATGACTGTAGAATAATAAATACGTAATATAAGCTTTTTTTAGCAAAAAATATATAAGTGATTTATGGTTCACTATAAAATACCTAAATATACTAATCAACAAGTCAAGGGTGAATCCACTCTTTAAAAAATGATAGCCGGATGTTGTGAAGCATTCAAAGATTGATTTTTACCAATCAAAATTGGTCTGTAAGGAATAGGCGGGAAAATTCGCTACTTTCGCTACATTTGAATTTTTGAAATTGAATTTTGATTCTCAACTCATTAAAACTAAATAATTAAATCAAATTAGAATAAAAAAATTAATTTTTTCATATTTTGAAAAATTATCTGATTATCCTATCATTTAAACTAATTAAAATGAAATTATAATGAAAAATTATATATGCATAACCTCAAAAACAAAAACGTACGCGCAGCGCGTTTGGATTCTGCTAGTGTAGTTAAAGGTTCAAAATGGCTATTTATCAAATTTTGACTTTTCGTAAAAACGAACCTTCAAACGCAACATTCACCACTTCCCTCCCTCTGAGACTAAAAAGTAAAACATTTTTTTCAGAAATTTAATTGAAAAATTGCAGGGGTATAAAATAATTGATTGATTGGGCTATTTGTTACGAATTGAATAGTTTTCGAAAACATCACTTGAATGCACAAGTAAATTGAATGACCAATATCGTTATTTTTCCAAGATTTTAAGTGGCAAATTTAGATTTTGAGAGTGAAAAAGTAATAACGTTTTTTGACTCCCAAATGGCAATATATATAATAACATTGATGTCATGTTAACCATGAACTTGCTCAGTGTAGTATTAAGATATAACGAATTTTGAGGAAATTTCGAATAAATAATTAAAGTATAAACAAAAGGAACGAAAACCGTAAAAATAAATTATTAATGTACTTAATGAGTAAACTGGAACAAGATGAGCTAAATCTTTCAGTGTATTTTTCTTTGTCATTTTAAAACTGGAGATTAAAATTTCACGTACTTATATATTTTTTAATTTTTTTTATTATATTTATATTTCTTATATAGATATTGTATGTTCATAATATAAATCGTAATCATCTTCTTTTTTCGTACACCAATAATTATTTTCATAAAATTAAATGTTTTACACAGACACATTAATATTATTTATCAAAATTAAATTTATTATTTTCGCACGAAATGATCAACGTTCATTAACTGTGAATCTTCATATATTGATATTATTTTTAATTCAAAGGATAATTTATTTCCTGTTTTGTTTTTCAAATTCTAAGTGTATTAGTTTCTTTTGTATTTGTAAATTTGATTATCTGATTGTTTTAAATGTCAAGACAAAAGTGAACTAGAAACTATCTGTGGTTGATGATAATTAAAAAAATTGGGATTGCTCGTTTTATTCCGTTATATGGATTTACAAAATATGAACATGTTAGATATTTTTATATGCACGTAGACTGACGTATGAGAAAAATCGTTTAAGTTGCTTTGATTTAAGCTAATTTAAAATTTATTACAAGTTATTACCACCATCTTAAAATCAAACAAACGAAAAAACAATCAACAATCGTGAAATTGGCTTGAATCAATGCAACCCAAAGGGCACAAACGAAAAATGATCACAACCTCGTCATTGTACGATCCCAATCCGGATGTTCAACTTGCAGATCCCGCGGAACTCAACGAGTTGCTGACGACGGCGATAACGGACGCGCACAATAGGACGTGTCTGATACCGTGCGAACAGATACAGGAGGCGTTCAGGAAGTACCAGATGAATCCGGACCACAACCGCGTGTTGTACTACAAGAGTATGCCGCACGAGCAGCTGTGGCTCGAGGCCGCCCAGAAGCTCACGGCGGTCATCCAGGTGATTATCGAGTTCGCCAAGATGGTCCCCGGATTCATGAAGCTCACGCAGGACGATCAGATTGTTCTTCTCAAAGCCGGTGAGTAATTGATAAAGCATATACTGAATCCTTTGAAATGGGTATTGACGTGAAGGCTAACAGCTTTGAATAGCTTTCAATTTGACATCAAAGTGTTCATAGCATAAATTCATATACACAAGAATGAGCATTAACGTGCTTCTATCTTCATTGAGAATGATAATTTTAATAAATATTTCAAATAAGCTAACATCAGAGCTGAATTAGCCATTAGCCAATGCTACATCAACAGAACTACCTTTAATTCTCATATAAAGTGAACGGCAGTAAGCAGCGAAGGCTAAAACAATGTGAAATTTTTCAGCTTCCTTCGAGTTGGCAGTGATACGCATGAGCAGGTACTTTGACCTCAACACCCAATGCGTCTTTTACGGTGAAAACATGCTGCCGCAGGAGGCATTCTTCACAGCCGACACGGTTGAAATAAAGCTTGTAAGCCAGATCTTCGAAACGGCAAGGGGTATAGCCGAGCTCAAGCTCACGAAAACGGAGCTCGCGCTCTACAGTGCCGCTGTACTTCTCAGCCATGGTTCGTACACCTCTGATTCCTCGTGTCTTTTTGATGGTACATAATTTTTCGACATGTAATACTATCTTTCCAACTCCAACTCTTTTCCACCTATCATTTCACTCACTGTCAATGATTATTAATTCTTACCATTAGCTTCTCGATCAGCTTTAACCATTGTACATAACGTAGTGACTAAATAACTTGAAAGCAGATCTGAACAATGCAACAACATATTACAAATACATGCTTAACTGTGCAATTTGCCATGTCTAATAGTCCACCCGAACAATTCTAACGCGAAGACATCACAATAGACTACTACCACATCGCGACATCATCTGATAGCTCAACAGCACTTCTTCAGCTACTCAAAAGAATCTTTCACTCCTACCAAGGCAGATTCTCAACTTACACACTAATCTCGCGCTTTTCAGATCGGCCAGGACTGAAGGGCCACGCCGAGGTGCGGCGGATCTACGATGCGGTGCTGTGCGCCCTGAGGTGCGAGCTCGAGCGCAGCCACATATCGCCGCTGAAGGGCGACGTGACGGCGTACGACACGCTAATTGCTAAAATCGTCACTCTCAGGGAGATATCGCACATGCACATGGACGCCCTGGCCAAGTTCAAACGAACGCAGCCACACCTCGAGTTCCCGGCGCTCCACAAGGAGCTCTTCAGCGTCGACAGCTGAACGCCACAGGCCAACGTGGCAGCGAGGGCTGGGGAGGACGAGGAGGAGCGGGCCGATGATCACCATCACAATAACAACAACAATAACAACAGCAACAACAACCATCATCATCATCACCAGCAACTACAAGAACAACAACTACAACAACAACAACTACTGCAACACCACAACAACCACCACCACCACCACCAATCGTCATTGTCATCATCATCATCAGCATCGTCATCATCATTGTCATCATTATCTTCTTCTTCATCATCATCACAACCGGTTAACGACGACGACAACCTGAAATGAGGAAACGGGGCCTTGCTCTGTCAAGGTAAGTTTCGAATATTTGTCTGAGATGATGAAATTGATCCGTTCTTTTGTGTGTTTTGAGGACGAATTGTGGCAAATCAAAATTAGATAATATTTTCAAATTGTTCAATGTTTAATAGAAAGTTTCTTTAGATAATGAAATGTCATTTTATGGAAGGAGTCATAAACAATATTTTCATTTAACCTAATTCAATCCAAATTGCAAAATTCATTGGATCATTTTCAATTTATAATGACATACTTATGTTTATGGTCCCTTGAACAATCTACTAATGAGTATATTTTTTGTTTCAGATTATTTCCTTCGTATTGAACGTATTGGGCCTTAAATAAACATAATATTGTTATATAAAGTATAAACAGAGCAACATAAAGTATATAAGGAAGATATATATATACGTTTATAGGAATATAATATAAATATAAGATATGTATGCGCATACAAATATATATGTATATAAAAAGAAGAATGCAAGAAGCATATATTTATATATTTGTATGTAAATAAGCTATCGGTTGTTATGACAAACACATGAAGTGTGTTGACACACACGGTTATTGACTAATGTAATTATAAGATTGCGCTAGAGTGATCTCAAAACAAACCGTAGTGTTAATCGCAGAGAGAGAGAAAGAAGATGAGAAAAAAATTCTATTATCGATCGAAAAAAAAAAAATTAAAAGAATTCTGACTGAGCACGTGGGTCGCGCGTCTCATGTGGCACTTGTATAGACCGTCGTAGGTAAGAAATGAAAAAAAAATATATTAATATAAAAAAAGCAGAGAGCGTGAAGCGCGCGGCACAAAGTCTGAAACCGGTGTTGATAAATAATCGTAAAAAAAAAGTAACAAAGAGAATTAACACGTCGATCCGAGAATCGTGAACGTGACAATCGAAATTATTCTATACAGTAAAGCATGTTGATGAGTAAAAAAATATTAGTAAATCTTAGATAAGACAGCCATGCTCACGGTTCGATGGACTCGAGGACATAAAATTTGACTAACAAATATATAATTCTATTATTGTATCGATATTTTGTTGCTTTTTAACGAGAGAGAGAGAGATATGAAGATATGGATTTTTTATCGACACACGATTTCGCGGCTGATCAACATGATTTCTTTCGTAGCTCGTAAGTTTTCTCTCGGGTGCTCAGTCAGGATTGGCGACAAACGCACGCGCGCGCTGTATGTCACCGCGGGAACTACGAAGATGTTACACACAGGCGCTCCTTTGCAAAAGGACTAAAAGACGACAACGACGACAGTGACGACGAAATGGAAATCAATGCGAAGCATGATGAGGACGGAGGACAGCGACAAACGTTTAAAGACACGCGTTCAATGTACAATGTTTTTCTGTTCTTTTGTCTTGAGATCTCTCTGGTCGGAGATATAATGACGTCTCACACATATACACACCGAACACGAACGCTAGTAATAAAAAAAAACAGTGGAAAATAAAGGACACATGCGAGAGGTAACGTGACGCGACACGAACACACACGTTTTTTAGTTAGTTATTATATTGTAATCAAGGTGAAAATTGAACGAATTTAAGCGAGGAGAGAGGAGAAGAGAGAAAGGGAAAAAATCGTTTAGTTTGCGCGCGCACTCTGTAGCAAAGCAGCGTTTTTTTACATGCTTGACGAGAAAAATGAAATATTACTTCCTAAATCTAATACTGTTACACACATTTCACGTATGCAAGGGAAAAAAAGGCAAGCGAGAAAATAATGGTACAGGGCAAGAGGCGAGTAGAGAGATATGTGATGTGATTTCGACTCGTTTTCCGGACGCGCGCGCGCGCATATAAAGCATATAAGGCGAATATCCGCGTACACGTTTATAATAGGGATGCTGTTTTTTGATAATCCTGTCGAATCGCAGAATAGTTTAATAACAGCAAAACCTGAAAGAGAGAAAGAGAGAGCGAGGGATCTGGTATTCCACTGGCGATGCAAAGGTTAAAAGACATTATTATAAATACATAAACACTGAATGTACAAAGATTTATGTAAAATCGTTTTCGAGCAAAAGAAGAAGGCAGATTATACTATATTAAAGAAAAAAATAAATAAATAAAAACAGCAGTAAAGCAATTATCGTACGGAATATAATAGCTTAACGAGTATATATTATAAATATATTATAATCGAAGCATGTTTACGACAGTTTCTCTCCGTTTCTTTCTTTCCTGCTATATACATATATTTGTTGACGATGTGTAAAACGCGCGCTAATTTTAATCAAAACCGTTGCTGTTAAGGATCGCGGTGGAGAGAATAATAACGCGGAGAGCGAAAGGATATTATAATGCGGGGGTGTGTACAGTGCGACCGAGAAAGAGAGCGAGAGAGAGAGCGAGAGAGAGAGAGAGAGAGAGAGCGAGCGAAGCGGCGACACGCGTATTTCACGTATATTTTTTTAGAGATAACACGACGTAATATACATAATTACACATAATACACACGAATCGCGCACTCGAATTTTCACAAATGCAAATGGTGGTTTACATAGCTGTGATAAAACGTAAGCTGACAATTTTCTTTTTTCTCCCCTCCCGGACAGAGAATCAAAACGCTACCGAGAACAATATTCCGTACTTCTCAGCGTAAAATGCGTTGTTTTCGCCGCAAGGGATTTATTATTATTAACTTTTAATCAGCTTTATTCTTTTGAATTACGTAATTTTTTTTCTTTTTTTTTTGGAAAAATTTATATGAACTGTTTTTATTGTCGTAATGAGAAATCATATGTTTTGTGTTTTCTTTTTTTAATATTTGACCTTTTTTGTATGTACGTAATAGGCTTTAAATAAAAATATGTTTTTGGGATATTTGATTTTTATATTACGTTTCTTTTAAATATAAGTTTTAAAAAGTATCATTAACTCTGTCGTTCTTTTTTTACCACGTTTATCATTTTGAATTCATTCACATATCGTTAATACGAACAAAAACACACGTAAGGATTTTCGCTGGAGACGAAAACGAATTTTGGGTAGCGTCTTCACTCCCTGTTTTATCTTCTTATTAACGATCCATACGAAAGTTACATCATTTACATATAGTCTAATTATCGCTCCGTTGTTTAATTTTAGATGTTACTAACAGACTTATAGTTGAAGTTATATACGAATAGAGAGGATAAAAAAAAGAAAAATTGGCATCTATTGGGACGCGCAGTATTTCGCGAGCTGTGCTCGATAAGAGAGAAAGATTGTACATTGTCGAAGGGATATATATATACATAAATAACAATTTTTCTTTCGATTGGCGCCGGAAAGCGAGTCGTCAGCACCCGAGAGACAGAATAAATTACACGTCGAGAAAAGAGAGAACCGACCACACGCGTATCCACAGGCATCCTTCATTGTCACGAACGTATATAGGAACAAAAAAAAAACATTAATAATGCTGCATAATTGTGATATCACACGATGAACAGAATGTGGAAGGGACGCAAATTGTTAAGATCGAGTGAGCAGAACTGTACGATACGTCGAGTGGATGAAGGGAAAAAAATGAAGGATAACAGATGAGTACCGACAAAATATACATGGAAGTAATGTTCGCACGTGTAATATACACTTACGTACAAAGAGTGAAAGAAATAATAAGGAAAAAATAAAATATATAGATATATGCGTTGGAGGAGGATTACAGTGAATGCGAGAGACACGCGCATAATAATTATTGTAGTTATAAATAAGTAGATGAAATTTGTAAGAAATAAAAAAAAATGCGAATAAATGAGAAAGACGATGCGCAAACTAATACATTAATGTTAATAACGACAAATGAGCTGAGGCGCAACGTGAATATTATTATTATTATGATTATTATGATTATGATTATTATTATTATTATTATTATTCTACCGAGTAACGAGAATAAACAATATAGACTTTACTTATCTTTAGAGAAAAATTGCTGACATAACAGATATTAAAATATTGAATGAATAAAATAATAAAAAACGGGAAAAACTGGAAAAAACGACCCATGAATTATATATTGTATGAGTACGTGGTTAGGTGCGAGAGAGAGCGAGAGGAAGAAAGAGCGAGAAGTGCGTGTTACAAAATAAAAAATAAAATAGCGAGAATATCCAGAAACACTGATATACACACACACATACACACACACGTATACACGCATAAATCGGCGCGCAGATGACGAGTAAATAAATAGGTAACGCATATACACATACATATATACACAAGCATACAGAAGCGGAGACGAGAGAATTACGACACAAGCTAGAAAAAAGATATATATACAGGCAGAGAAATACGGGCGCTCGTGGGAAGCAAACCTTAGATTTAACGAAATAAGAAAAAAAAAAGTATATTATATAATTACAATACACACGTTGCAACTAGAAGTTATTAATGCAATTTGGAGTTAAATTTTATAACATATATAATAAACGAAGAGTTGACGGATAATATTAAAAAAAAAACGTTATAACCCTATGGCCGAAGGATTGTGCGTCCCTTGAAGACTGCATGGATTTTTTTTTTTCGGAGAAAAAAAAGGCATACGATAGTTCGTTCTCTCTGCATTTTCCTTCTCGTTATCCACTTCACGTTAATGTCATTGTTATTGTTATCATATTATTAAATAATTATAATATTTATACGTATATATATATTATATACTTGGCACGGCGTAAAGAGTATCGTTTATATAATTGGTAATGTTATCCTTCCTTCTTCTTCTTCTTTTTTTTGGTTTAAGTAATACAATAGTATAGTACTGTACATTCTATTATAAAAAGCAGAGTACAATTATATAGTTATACATCCAGATATAATTACGATAGAGCTGTGTACAGTAAGACAGAGTATATAAAATGAATAACTTGTAATGCTTATGTACTATTGTATTATCATGTCTATATGTATGATTTTTGCTCTTCATTACATCACACTTTCAAATTCACCTCGATTCTTTGAAAAGAAAAAAAACGAGCTTCGAAGCGAATACAAATTTTGTGTAAGTATATCGTTTTGAAACGAACGAATGTTCATTTTTATACCACAAAAATTGTATATATTGCATGAATTTTGGCATCTCTTTGGACAATTGTTGCAAAAGTTTTCAATAAATTTACTTATTATTAACAAACAAAAAAAAAAATGAAAGCCTGCAGTTACTATGTTGTACATCGAATTTTGTTGACGAGTTCGAAAAAGAAAAATCACATCACGACCTGGTTTACACAAAGTTTGTATAAAATTATCTATCGAATAAGCATAAAGCAAGACATACTTGGGTACAAACGTTCTGTCTCAAAGCAAAGATTTTGTAGATCGACCAGATTTTATACAAAGTTTGTAAGCAACCGCACGCGATTACAAAAGACTTGTGTGTAATTAATGTCTTCACACAACGAAGATGTCTAAAGTCTGCGCGATCCGCGAAACAACAAATACAATAGATCCATCGAGAAAAATACAATGCGTTTTTGTCCGTCGCCTCGTACACAGAGTTTTGGCACAAAACATCATTTTCTCCGGTCTTGCAAAGCACAAAATTCTCGCGCTACATCGCGTAATCCACGAGATCTTTCAAGCCAAGCATAATCCTCCGTGCGCAGGGTCTATATATATTCACACGAACGTGCGCATATATATGTAAATGTAGAGCTTGTCGTCGAGGGGATGAGAAAAGAAAAATCTCGACGACGGGCGAATATCGTACTGACTATCGAGGGTATAAAGATAACAAAATAAGAAAAAACACACAGATAAAGAATAAAATAAAAAATTACATCCACTGCGGACAAAATAAGAAAATATATATATATTATATTATTATACCGACACGCACGTTCGCGCGACCAAGTTGATTTAGCTTTAAGATTCTAGTATTCGTAAATGAAGGAAATAAGAAAAAAAAAAAAGAGAGAGACAGGCGTTGATATTATTATCGCATTATCCTCATCGCGATGGTTCCCAAACGGCCGCGCCCGCATATATACCGATTCGCGAACATAATTTCCTTATTTTTTATCGAATATGTGGGAGAGAGAAAAATCGAATTTGTCCGCGAGTAGTTACTATAGAGACTTTTCTAAAGAAGAAAGAAAAATATTATTTTTATTGAAGCAGTTTCATTCCAAATTTTTCGAGGAGACAAAAAAAACGCGAGTAGGAGAGAGAGAGAGAGTGTGGCAAAGAGATACAAACAACAAAAACGGGGCCTTGGAGTTTTCAGTGTTCATTGATTCGAAAAGACGAACGAGGTGGATGAAAGAGATATTATATGTAAATAGATGAAATTGTTGATGCGATGTGTAAAATACATTGACGAGCGGGTGGCAAAAGGGTAAAACGACGCGCGCGGACGAGGGCAAAACGCGAGCTTTGTGAACCATCGCGCCAGGGACACGAGAAAATTTAGACTTATTCACTTTTCATCATTACGTATTTGATAATGAGACATAATGATAAAAGACATCACCGGATTGCAACGGAGAATAAGAGAGAATTTGTTGACTATTATTATAATATGTAAGAACACGCAGATTGTACGATTGTTCCGTTTCGTTTCGTCGTTACCTTCCGTTTCTTTACGTACACACACGACTCTTGATTACAACGTGTTTTTAGATTCTTGGCGGTGCGTTGTAGAGAACTTTTTCCTTCCCCCCCTCCTTGAAGAAAAGCGGACGACTGCAGGTGACAAAACGCGGATTTGTACGTGCGCGCATGTGAGGCGATTGCATGTATATAAATATAAATATTAATGTTGTTTAAGTGCATTCTAAATTGGACTTTTTGTACCTTTCGATGCGTGGCCGACAAGAAAAAAAAATCTTAGGAATTAATTGACAAAAATTATTATACACTTTAGTACGTGCGAAAGAGATGAAAAAAGGCGAGCGAGCGTAAACGCGCATGCAAATGACAAAAAAAAAAAACTAAAAAAAAACTAAAAAAAAAATAAAGAATTAAACGAGAGAAAAAAGATGATAATGTGATC
>JAPYZP010001161.1:0-18558 GCA_030522985.1 Torymus sinensis | reverse complement strand
ATGTGTAGCAGTGCCTACTTATCCTTCGCTCGAGCAGCCCCGCCGAGCGCTAGCTACTACTATCTTGCTCCCTTTTCGACACACACTACTGCTCTGTACCTACTCACTTGTGCTTTAGCTCCGCGCCCGCTCGTCATTGATTTTGCTCGCCGCTGCAGGGCTCACCTGCCCACGACTTAGGCGCACTGTTCTCTCCACGGGGCCGATAAGACGCGCGCGTTTATGTAATCGCCGACGAGATAAGGCTCGTGTCGCGAGCAAGCGCAGCGATTTTTTTCCCTCGCGACGAGTGCACGATGGGCGCTTTGATATAATTTATACGGCCAAGCGGTGTGTGTGTAAGGCTTGATCGCGGGGCCCGTATTATCTCTCTCACCTCGAGCTCGAGAGCGCGCGATTGTTAATCTAGTCGCCGCATTCCTGCGCGCTCTCTCTCTCTCTCTCTCTCTCTCTCTCTCTCTCTCTCTCTTATATAGGTACTCTACACCGCGGCCAATCGAAATTTAACGTTATCATAGGAACCGCTGTATATGTTCGGGTTTCACGCCTTCTCATACCCCCCTGACCTCGTTCTTCGCCCGATGCTAATCCGCGCTTGTGCTCTCATTTCAATAAATCTCGGATATTGTATTATCGGGCGCGAGGTATACTTTGGCGAAATTTATCTTTAAAGATTTTATATATGTTTAGTGCGAGAAAAGAACGTGTTATCAGTCATCCAAAAATATACACATTGCGTTGGCGTGTATATATTGATAGTCGGACCATTGCGCACAATCAATTCCTTGTTACGATAAAACGGTAAATTGGTTTTTCGCAAATTTGCTTTGATAGATGAGTCACGAGCGCGCGCCTAATACAGTGATTCACTATATATCACTAAATCTTGATTTTCGTGGAATTTCGTTTACGTAGATCATGAACTATTTCACTTTGTTCACGTGTTATCAATCACAGGCAATCGTCATGTGACGCTTCTTCCAGTATTGTTTTAAGCTAAAAAAAAAATAAATTTTATAATCTTGTGTCATGTATAACGGACGTAAGGTAATTAAAAAAACTTTACAAACAAGTACATGATACGTTAGATAATATTATCGTACATTTAAGTAACAGAATGACTAATATATTGGGAATGAAATAACAACTAATTATTTTATTTTTCAATTTTCATATCAATTGAGTAATAAAATAAGTATTTACTTATTATCGAGGTTCAAAATTTTTTCTATCTAAATCTCCGCACAGCTGGTTTCGATGTTTATCAATGTTTCATAAGTTATTGAACGGTTAATATTACTATTTGACATTTCTGTAATTGATCTTTCATTTAAAAATGTACCAAGTGCTGTAGAATTACCTCCAAAATCAATATAACCGTAATATTTTTTGGTTCTTTTTTAATTCTATTTATTTAATACTTATGAAACTGATTGAATAAAATATCTTATTAAATAATAAAAATTTCCAATACTTTTTCAAAAAATCTAATTATAGGAGACTCTAAATTGCTCAAATTTTAGGACACGTTTCGGAAATGAAAATATGAAGAAAACGACAATAGTAGACCGTACCGTTCTGAAAAACTCATGTTATGGATATTTCGGGTCTTGTTTTGTTTAAAAAAATATTCTCTTTTAACAATAGAAAATAAAACTAGAAAAAGGGAGAGCTTTCATCCACTTTTTATCAAAATAAAAAAATTTTAATTTTTACGAAAGCTATGGTAGTTTAATAAGCCAAGAAAATTCACTAAAAATTTGCCAAGATCTGCTCCTTCATTTCGCTTATATTTTAGTGCGTTATCTTTGCTGAACTTCAAAGTACCATAGCTTTCGCAAAAATTAATATTTTTTAACTCTGAAAAAAGTGGGCGAAAGCGCTCTTTTTCTAGGTTTATTTTCTATTTTTAGAGTTGTATATACAATTTTATTTAGTTTGTTTGATTACTGTTTAAAGAGCCGTGCTCGCACTCCTTGATATTTCAACATTTAAAAAAATAAGACTCGAAATATCCATAACTTGAGTTTTTCAGAGCGTGACGGTCTACTATTATGGCTTTCATATTTTTGCTACCGAAAATATATCCTAAAATTTGAGCAATATCTCTGACCCGCAGGTAGTACACTCTCCTAGCTAGTGTTGGCATTACTATCTTAACTTGTGATATTTTTTCCATATTCGTGATTTTAGAAAATTTATTCATTTTCATTCAAGCATCCAAGTTAAAGTAAATAAAAAAAGTATGTTTATGGATGAATAAGTATATATACAAAAAGTCAATATCGTCATTAACAATTAATTTTCTTTACATGTAATTTCTTTACACTATTTTTATAGATGGTTTATGGCTTATGAAAAACACATAATTTGACAGATAAGATTTATTATTACAATTCTTCTTGAAATCACAAAATGTCTACGACAATATAATCTGACCATAATGTTTGCTTCTCTATACAGCTATACGTACAGTATAATAATATTAATAATATCTATCATCTTTACTTTTCTTTTCCTTTTTATTATTATATATAAAGTTCATCATAAATATCGATATCTCGCTTATCAATATAATACCTTGTATGAACGTCAAATAAGCCTCAGCTCTAAGTCGCATATTAAAATAGTCATTACATATATATACCATCAGTGAGAGGTATACCATGAATGTACTCATAAGTGCGTATGTACGCGTGAACGCATGTTAGCCGCTTGTACGCATACAATTAGTATCCAGCCTTTTTTCTTTTGCTTGCGAAGTGTACTTTAGATTCTTTTTCCATTTATCATTCACAAGATTAAATACTCAAATGCGATAATTTTATATTCTAAACGAAACAGTGTAGACCTAGGGTTGCGATAATTACAATTGCGTGATATCGATAAATTGTTAGTTATAATTTTACATTCTTTGATAGAAACTCTACATATGTATAAAATTAAAGCCTCACTTCGTCCGTTAATTTTTACAAAAACATTGTTTCATTTCACTCGACAAGGAATCTTTCGCATTACTTCTGGATGTGAAAAAGACGGGCGAAGTTGACTTTATTTGAACAATCAAAAAGAATCTCTGCCGTAGATGATTGGTGTTGATTATCTAGATTATATAAATAACTAAAGAAGAGCAGAAACATCTTTTTGTACGACATAAACTTCGAAAAAATTTAAACGAATGGAAACGAAAGATCCGAAAATAATAAGAGGCATTAGAATAATTTCTATTGCATAGAAAAAGAGAAGCAACTTAAATCATATTTGTAGAAAATACTTTCAACTCGTGCGCAATAAAAAAGTTTTATAATTTTTACATAAATAAAATTAACATAATATTATAATATAAAGTACAAAACGAATTTTATAAACCAAATTTAAAGGAAGAACTAATTTGTAAATGTACATAAGTTAATCATTCCAAAAATAAATAGAATGAATTTAGTTAATGGTAGCGGAATTGTCTAATTTTTTTCGTATTTGTCCTTTTTGTCAATTTTTTTTAGAAAAATATAGTTATATCAATTACATATTGTAATACAATAAAAACGTACAATAAATTACATTTTCAAGAATTTCAAAGCTTGTAATTATAAAGATAAACTTTCAATCCCTTGGAAATGTAATCAATAATACATTATGATATAAGATCTCAAAAAGATCTCATTTTTAGTCGCGATTAAGAAACTTGATTTTAAAACGTGTAGTGTTTCCATTGTCCTTTTCATTTAAAACATTATTGTAATGCTACTGATTTTATATAACGTTGCCACAATGCATGGCTTTTCACGCGGTTTAAGTTTACTTTACTCATATTATCGCAGTTTAGAACTGTCAACAGAACACACGTAAATAAACCAGCAGCATTTTATATTTTACTCGATATACTTTTTCTCGTATATAAATTTGAATAATTACATTTGTGTATATTAATGTGTACATTGTATCTTATTTTGTATGAATGCGTATAAAGACACCTTTAGCAGTTGCTTGCCAAGTCTCTCTTCTTGATGTCAATTAATAAATCCTAATGACGCTGACTGTTTCTTGTTCATCCTTTTCTAAATCATTTTCGTCTTCAGTCAAATCGGCGAGTGATGACTGCGAAGAGTGACAATCCTGTTGACTCTGGGAAAGGGTAAACATGTGCATCCAGTGCTTATTTATATATACTTCATTCTAAATAAATTGTATGTACATCTATGTGCATATTTGTTTCCAATCCCATAGAAATGGTCGCAACATTCTCGTCAAATAATAAACAGCCAATTCTATCTCAGCAAATCGAATCTTCCAATTTCAAACCTCCTTCTCATCGTCTCCATTCTCACATTAGCAGTGATTTCTTTATTTTTATGGGATTAGAATGGAAAAAGCCATAATAACTTCTGATTAATTTCTACTACGAAAAAAATCAAAAATCCGATCCAAAATAAAAAGAAATAGCCAGGCAGTTTGCCACATTTGTTCGTTTTGCGAGTTTTTGGTAATTTTAACAATGTGACATGCCTGAATCACGTGCAATGCATAATGTGCTGGGTGCACATTAAATTGACAGGGTGCTAGCAACTTTGCTAGGTACAAAATGACAACGTAAAAAATGCAATTTTAAATCTAAACATTGTCACTTATCGTTTCCTACCGAAGAGTTCACATCTCCGTCATTGCAATTACTGCAAATATAATCATCTTCTTCAGCAAGCTCAGTACGATCCAAACCAACACAATGCATATGGAACCATCCATTGCAACCACCGTCACACTGGACCCAGTCGACTTCACGTCCTGTAAAAAAGAAAAAATTTATATAATATATCCTAATTGTACTTATATGCAGTTATCAAAGTTGAGTGATCTATCATACCATTTGGTCTTAAACAGTTACCAGCGGCACAATCTTCTTCTTCGTCGGAAGTATCTTGTTTTGTCTTCTTCCTGTTTCCTGTTCGTCTTTTAGGTCCTTCATCACTATCTTTTCGTTTCATCTACAGTTAAAAAGCATACCAATTAAAGAAGTTATTATTTGAAATAATATGCAACATGTAGACATTATTATTTTTTTAATGTATTACTTCAAACTTAATATTTTTATGAAAGAAAATATACCTTGCGTGGTCCTCGTTTAATCGGGCCAACCGGCGTGGTCGGTTTCACTTCTTTATTTAATCCTTTGCGTTTCACAACAACCTTTTCATCTACTTTCTGACGACCGAACTTTTTCAACATATCGGCTTCATCAGACTTTCGTTTACGCCCTCTCGGTTGAGGTTGTTTTTTAAGTTCTTTATTATCAATAGTAGGTGTCGATTGGTCCAGTGGTGCGTATTTTCGTACACTTTTGGAAGTACACGTTTGACTCAGGATTCGCCAAATGTGTTCCGTTTCGTCTAAAGCAACTTCTAAAAGATCTCCTTCCATCATTAGTTCTTCTAGTCTTGTTGTCGTACTACTAGAAAGAGTTACTAATTTATCTTTATCATCTCCAGACAATTTCGAGGGGAATTTTGACGCTAAAATGAAGTGAATTTTTATTAATTTATAAAATTTTCATATCAATTTTTTAAATTACCAAACTATTTAACAAAATCTATAGTTAAATTGAAAAAGATAAATACCTGACGAATATGCATGCTCATTACTATTAAAACCACTGCTATTTGGTTCGTCTTCATCAATCGTTAAAACATCCTCATCACTGTCATCGTCATCATCTTCATCATCTATTCTCTCATCATCTTCCTATAGAAACAATTGACAGAACATTTTTATTATATGATAAATTAAGATTATGGTGTATTACAAACAGGGCTGATTTTAGAAACTATTGGTTCATGAATGATAATTTATTAAGCTTTATGTGTAAAATGAGATAAATTTAACTAACGTAGTTAAAATACTAAATATTTTACTTACAGGTATACTTATGACACTGTCATCAGAATGAACACCACTCATGGAAGCAATGGCTTGTACTCTTTGATGAAGTTCTGGATTATTTGCAGCTTTTTTAAGTTCTGTGCTTATAATTTTTTCAGTTTTTTCTCTAGCTGCAGCTTCCGTTAACTTCTGAGACAAAATACTAAGTTTTGTCAATACTGAAGACACTTCTTCGGCTGATAAGGCTTGTCGCGCTCGATCCTAAGCAAAAAATATGCGTCATTCAACTGGTAAAATTACTACTAAAATAATTTTTAAAAATGTTATTTACCTGCCAATTCATTGCACGTTCCGTAAGGCATTGAAGTGCCTCACCCTCTGGTAAACGGACAGGAATTTTTTGAAGACTTACTAAAAGTGAGAGAATTGTTTCTAGACGCGGCCTACGTGAACGTAAACAACAAGGACACAAAAATTTAGTCATCCGCGATGTCTGTAATTTGCCTTTATATGGAGTTCTTGGAACAGGAACACAATTTGCTATAACAAATTTACAATTAATATTTCATATTAACTATTGAATTAATGAATTATTTTCAATTATTTGAAAGTATCTTACTATGAAACCAATCTTTGCAAAGTTCGCAACGTAACATTTGGCCGAATTTCGCTCGGCGACATACACAAAATCGCGAATCCTCAGCCTGCATTTTGTTAACGTTCCTTTCTCTTAAATTTTTCATGGCTTCCATTTCTCGCTGTTCCGCCAATTTAAACGCCGCTACAACAGTCGCTGAATCATTTGAATCATCTAATTTGGTATCACACACATATACAGCACCAATGGCATCTTCTCCTTTTGTATTTTTACGAGTTTTCATAGCATGTAAACCAACACCAATTCTAGGAGAAAGAGCTTCCATTAATGTATAATGTGAATTTTTACGTAGGAATGTTCTAGCTGTCCTTTCTTTCCATATTTTCGCCTGAGCTAAAGTTGCCTCGAGTGCTGGTAAAGCAGCAAGATGTAACGGAATAGTCCTGCCCTTACGGACAAGTTCATCTAAAGTATCATAATATGGAAAATTATCTCTTGCTTGTATTTCTTCAACTGTTTTTGTCCAATTTCTAGCTTTATTTAAAATGTCTTTAAGATTACTTAATTCTGGTAAGTACGCATCAATAGTTTCTGCTTCTGCAATAAGTTCTTCAACAGCTGCAATTGTTTGTCTATTTTTTGAGGCTTGAAGGTAAACTTTAGCTTTATCTTCCCAGTTATCTATATTAATCATTAGACTTTGCAGCTGAGCTAAAGCATTTTCTATAGTTGAGTGTGGAGGAATATTCATTCCCTCTTCGATAAGTCTCCCTAAATCTTGCCGTGTCACAGACTTGGGTTCTTCTTGGATCGACTTGACTTCATCTAACCATCGAAGTTGTTGTAATTTCTAAAGGAATAAAAATGTATATATAGTGTGAATGCTCAAAATAATTTTTTTTATTTAACTGTATAAGATTTGCACATACCTGTTTCAATCTTATAAGTTGCGGTAATTCAATGCAAATGGAATCACCATATTCAATACACTTTTCAAGTTTTTCAAGGTCACAATCAGCTTCTTGTGCCTCTAATTCTTCAGCATCTTTTTGGAATTGAAGCACTTGATCTAATATATATTTAACGCCGTCTGCTTCTTTGAGTTCACAACAAAGATTTGTGATTTCTTGATGAAATAATGTTAACTCTTCAACAGTAAGCTTAAATTTGGCATCAACAGATTGCCTTGTTCTGTAAAATTAAAAATTAATATAACAAATATATTAATATTTTTTTGATAAACTTTTTATAATAAAATTACCTAGTCCTTTGTTTGTTATTTAACAACTGTCTTGCGACACTAGCACACTTCTCAGCATCTTGCACAGCAGTTGTCAAGGCAGTGAGCAATTCGCTTTCAGGGAACTTTTTATTCTCCGCTTCATCCAATAGTTCTTTTAATTCATTCAGCTCTATTTTTTCACCTTTTGGATCCATAGCTTCTTTAACCTTACTTGCCCATGAGTCAAATGACTCGGCTTTTAATTTAAGCTTTTGCAACATGATTGGTAATTCGTCTAAGGTGTATCTATATCGTAACGTATGTTTTTCAGGAGGGCATTCGCAAAGATCGGTAAAGTGCCTTAAGCAAACTAACTGAGATTTGTGACATGAGCAAGTCACTGCGCTCAAAAAGCATGTAGTCTTACATGCCTCGCATTGCCTCTCATCATCAGGTAACAGTTCAAAAGCCTCACGTTCTGCTTCAGTTACACCCTGATGAATATAAAATATTACAGGTTAATATTCTGTTCATGTTATTGAATGTAGGAAAAATTCCCTTTTTATAGGTTAGATATGAGATAAACTGTATACATTTTCCAGATTTTACATTAAGGATACTAAAAACATGTGTATGTGTCTAAAAATTTGGTCTAAAATAGAATCTATAACATCATAATTTTTTACACTTTCAATATGTCAGTCCATAATGGGAGACTACTTGAATTCCAAGGTTACAAGAATATTTCCAAGATTCAAAATATCAAAACGGAAAAAATGTAATTGTAAGAATTAACAGAACTTTAATGAGAAAAATAGGTTGTATATTACACTAATGTTATTATACAGAATATACATATACTTTTACAGATTTTCACTTACAAATCACAGACTTTTTGCCATATATATATGATTATCCATATAATGTACACAAAAACTTGTAAAAAACTAAACCTAACGCAAGAAAACCTCAAAATATTGTTGTATTTTATAATAGTTGCCCGGTTACACTCGTTACTACAAAATGCGTCTAGCGTTTTAGCTGGCAAACATAACCTATACTTACTAAAAAGAGTTATATAATCCCAACGATCAACACGGAATATTCAAACTAGAAGAAGGTTAAGTTGCTGGTCAAAATGAATACTAACGTTATCAAACGTATACGCCGCGAACAATGTACGAACGGTGTTGTTCACGAGTCCAGCTCGAGTTTGGAATCTATGACCGAAGCGATCCGCGATATTGCAAAACAAAAGACGTGCTACCGAAAAAAAGTCGACTGTTAACTTCCGTCAATGCCTTCACTGCGAAATGGTAACCTGGATAACTATAAGGCGCGTATAAAGAGAATAATTCGAGGAAAACCGATATATTCACATGCACACCATCACCATACACGTGGACAGCTTTGCCAATGTGTTATTCTCATACGAATGGATAGATGATAGTAGCAATATATATGTATATAGTCCGTGTATGACGTTTACCCTGCACTCATACATACATATCCGTGCATATAAATGCGAAATCGCGCCTATATGATTCGCGGTATTCGCGATTATAGTGAACTCGCACATTAATCGGTGCTCACAAACAATATATAAATATCTTTGGAGTATTTTTACTTCAGATTATTCATATTAACGTTTATTTTGTTTGTAAACATAAAATAAATATAGTTTTTTTTCTTTTATTTTTTTATTCAATTTTTGCTTTTGATAATATAAAATAACATTATATATAATTATAACAAAAAAAAATTTTCTATACTTGAATAAAAAAAGGTATGAAAATTGTTTACTTATAATTTGTAAAAAGTAATTTGTGAATTTTAATGATGTTAAAATATTTAGTTTTTAAGTTAATCTGCAAATTTAGCATACCAGCCTGTGTATAACAGGCAGTTTTTTCTACCTCTATGGAATTACTCTACGTAATTAATCTGGTCAATAAATAAAAAAATAAATAAATAAAAAAAATAAATAAATAAAATAAATAAATAAAAAAATAAATAAATAAATAAATAAAAAATATACATTTAGTTACGAAATAATTCAAACTATTATTTAATTACTCAAATACTATTTCACACACCTAGACACACATTTGGAGTAATATTATTGCCTTAGGGACTGTCTCCATTGTGCCTGCGTGCCTAGGCTCACGGACTTTGACTCAACTCTCAACCAATCGGAGTATTCTAAGCCAAGCCTCCAGCTTGGAGGCTTGGCTCCGATTCGTTCAGAGTTGAGTCAGAGTCTGTCAGCCTAGGCACAAGCACATTAGGCAGAGTCCACAAAAGCACCGTGTCCCCCTAATCTGCCGCATATACAGCGAGTGCTGGGCAGATTCGGAGGACACGGTGCATTTGTGGACTCTGCCTTATGGAGGCAGTCCCTTAAAAAGAACTATACATCGTGTGTCAAATGTCGTGTGTATGTGTGTGTGTCGTCCGAGAAAAAATTTTTGATTAAACAGAACCTATTGGTTAATTCACCATCTGTGGTTACATAGCTTAAGATGTTCAGCAACAATTTTTTTTCTCGGAGTACACACGACACACAATGTAGAGAAATCTAAAAAAATCAATATAATTTTTTTTATTATTAATATTTATAAATAAACTCCAATTCTATTACAACAGAAATAGCTAAAATTATTTAAAAAATATTATTCCTTTTGTCTTTTATATTTTCAATTAAAAAATGAAAATTTAAATATGTACAATAAATAGCTATAATTTCAAATGTTTTCTTCACTTTATAATCAGAAAAATTTATACGTAGTGTACCATTTTTAACTTTTTGATTGCTGGTGATAAAGAATCTTCATTAGGATGCACAAGTTGGGTAGCACATTTCCCAATATAGTACAAAAAAAAATACTAGAGCTACTTATAATTTTCAAAGAGAATGAATTAAAAACTGAAAATTCTTTGTGAACTTACTAAACTTTTTAAGGACAATAAATCGTAATATAAAAATTTATTTGGAAAGTGGAGGAAAAAGCAGATAAATTATTTGTATATTTTGCTACTTATAAACGGCGCGTCATACCAAATTTGCTAGCTCCTACTGATACAATTATATATACTAAAGAACTTTTTGAAATTTACATTCAGTCAGAAAAATGCTTTATATCTTAAGCAATATTTGTTTTTAGCGTTCGGGGGGCGGATACTTATTTGCGTTCGTTGAACTACCTTCAAAAGTGATCGAAACTTGTGTCATGGATTTACTATATATAATGTCCCGATCGTGGGTTGAGTCGATATATCAATTTCTGACCTTTTAGGGTAAGGAACATTTTTTTAATTTTGCATTTTACAAGTAAGGCTTACTCAAGACTTTTCGGAAACGCTATAAATAACGGTAACATCTAATTTAAAAATTTTCGCTCTTAGCCTGATCATTATGCCAGTTTAAGCCAACATATCATTTTCAGGGCTTCTAACGGTTCATGCTTTAATAAAAGGTAAAAGTTTTGTATATCATGTATTTTTATTTTTTTAATTTCAAACTAATTTAATGTAATTAATTTAAATCTTATAATTTATTTGACATTAAAAAATAAATTAAAAAAATTTTGATGAATATACTTGATGTATAAATGAATTAAAATATTATTTGATTTAGACTTACCCATTCTAGTAGATTTTTTCTCAATTTCTTTTCATCCTCAACCATAGTTATCATATCATGATATGTAGCTGTAGCAATACCAATGTCCAAAGCATCTGGTTCCAAAGACATTTTGCAGACCAATTCATCGTGTGAAAAAACACAAAACCTTCTAAGATTTGAGTAATGCGCAATACAATCTCTACCAATTTGTAACTGTTTAAATAATTAAGAGTATAAAATTTATGGTCCCACACTTTTTTATATATTTCTATTATAATAATTTTCTAGTGGACTTACCCAATCTGCAGGAGCAAAATTAACAGCTTCAGCAAAATTATAACCCTGGTTAAAACCTGCATGGTATGCTCTGGGAAAAGTAACAACGAATTCTCCAGCATGTTGATCAGTTCTAAATACTGGTACTCCTGTTGCATAAATTTAATTATTATTGATAAATAATTTTATTTTAATATTTTTTAAAGTATATCAAATCGATTTATTTTTTTTTAATTTCTTTTAAATTTTACGGCTATCAAAACTTTTCATTGCGAGTCATAAAGGTCTTCATTGCTACAGTAATGATCACTTCGGGTGAAAGGGGTCAACTTTTCGCGATTCACGCAGCAATGTAGACTTACCGTTTTAAATGAGTACCGAACCAACCCGAGCTACAGTGGGATAAGAACATGAAAATTCTGAATTTCGAAAAATTAGGCACAGAGGTGCTAACGATCCATTGCAGCTGCAGAGTCAAAAGTTCAAGATTTTAGACGTTTGAGTTGCCTTAGCTCACTCAAATCAATTAGTTATGAACAAAATTATTTATAATACATTTTTAAAGTTCAATATAAATTTTAACTTTTGGTGCATATTGAAAAGTTACATAAAATTCACAAACAAACATGTAGCTTTTTTTTTATTAAACTTTTACTAATAGTAAAATTATTATACCTTCACGTGTAAGAATGTTAGGGTTCATTATGGTGACTAACTGATGAAGCAAGTCTGGTTGACTATGAAATAGTTCAGGTGCAGCAGATTTCATAGAACGTTCAAACTTTTCTGCTTCGGAACCAGGTACACCATACCATGTTTTGGGTTCACCCCAATGTAAGTAATTGATAGAATAACTCCAATGATCTTCATTATGCCAACAGAAGGTTGCAAAACACATTCCTACATACATCCATGGAACTTTCATGCCACTGATATCTGCATTAATATGACCCAGAACACTCCCATGCAGTACTGGTAAATTGTTTAAATTCCAGGAAGACTCTGCATATTCTTGATCACAAGTGAAGAGATTGACACTTGTCTTTGTTGGAAAACCAGACCCATGATCCATTGTGTGCAAATCAGCACCATACTCAACTGTAACATCTTCATCTATTGATGATACTATTCTCCAAAATTCTTTTTCTACAAGTTCTGTTGGTACCATCTGTAAAGCGCATATAAGTTTGAAAAATGACAATCAAGTACAGAAAGTAATAATAATTAGGTAGTTGAATACAATTGCAAAATATACCAAAATAATTATAAAAAGTAGTGCTACTTACATGAACAGGCATATTGAAATAGTCACTCTTAAACTGATCAGCCATTTCTCCAAACTGCTGCAAAGTATATTCTCTCTGTGCCTGCTCAAATCCAAAAGCTTCCATTGGCTTTGATACTTCTTCAGCTACACATTTTGGACATCTCCAATCTCCTTTCGGAATTTCTGTTAGTGGTGGTAACAAACAAAATGTATGATAGCTATCATCACATCCGTCACAAAGTAACATGTTTTCTTCATTATCTCCTTTTCCACAATTATGACAAATATATTTAGCAAGCTAAAACAAACATTGTATATAATAGTTACAAAATTTATCAACTCAAGAATATTTTAAATTTTATTAATTTACATACAGGATCAAAATCATAGACTAGTTTGACTCCTCTTGTTTTGTTTGATTTTTGTTTTGGTTCTTTGGTATTGAAACCAGCCATTTTGGGACCAGGCCCATAGAACTGCAATTTCTTAAGCTCTTTACTGTTTTCTTTATCCTTTTCTGCTAATGCACCTCGAGTTTTAATATTATCCTTGGTATCAACTAAAGTTTTACCTACAATTAAATTACAATTATTTGTATTTATTTTTGTCATTCTATTATTTTTGTTAAATGAAACTAAAGTATAAGATCAATACAGCATTATACTTTATAGCACTGTGTGACCTAAGCCCGCACTTAAGGCACGAATAGGTGTGACGTCAGGCTTAGGACAGACAGTGCTATAAAATTCTATACGATACTCTATACACTCCACATATCGTAATATACTATAAATTTACCTTTAACATTGTCCTTGGAATCAGTGCACTTTTTACCCTTAATACCTTCTTTAGTATCAAAGCCTTTGCTTACGATGTTAGGTTTGCAATCTACATCAAATTCTTCTTTGCAGTCTTCCTGTTTTATAGGTGACTGACATCCATCCGACTGTTGTCCAGAAAAGCGCTTGGATCGTCGGGAAAATTTTTCTTGGGGAGGTTTGATCTGCTGTCTGGATATAATTCCATGTGGCTTATAATCTCTATCTTTTTTCTCATTTACATCACCATCCGGTTCAATTTTCTAGTATAAAAAATATTGATATTTAATTAAAGTTATATTAACAATAAGACTTCTAATAACTTATTCATTATGATACTAACAATATCAGTTAAAGTTTTTCCTTGCTTGAAGACGTCAAATGGATATAAAATTCTTTCATAATGACATTTAAGAATGCTGCCAACACTGCGTCCAGAAGGGTACCCTAATTTATTTGCAACCTTTGCCCATCTTCTCTCTTTTGTTACAGCTTCAATACCACCTATTAAGTAGTAAAATAATCAGTAAAATAAATTCAATAATTACTTATTTAAACATTTAATGCTAAAAATTACAAGAATATGCATACCTTCATCAGTTACAATCCTGTGCAGTGAGTACAAGTCGAGTGCTTTACGCTCAACTAGTGGAATCTTCAATGAAGATCCCTGAAGCTCCCAAAACTTTGCTATTTGATCCAGAAAATTAAGCTTGATTCTAGTTTTAGCTTCCAATTCATTTAGCCTTTGTATTCGGGGGACAAATTTGAATTTATCCACATCAACTGCAAATGGTGGTTGCCAATTCTACCAAAACATTTGTTTGTTATTCATGATGCAATTACACAAAAATCTACTTAAAAAATGAGTTTAAGTATATTTTTTAAAGTATTTACTATTTATTAATATTGTATACAATAATGAAAAAATTATTTATTACTAGCATAAATTCTAAAACAAAAGATAGGCTTCAACCTAAAAAATGGAAAGGTAGATTTTGTTCTTTATTACTAATGTATCAATACTATTTTTGCAGTACATATATGTATACGCATTCTAATTAAAAATTAATAGAAAATTATGTTATCACAATATTTTTCATAAAACTATGATTTCAACATTAAAAACTTATCACTATCAATATATCGCACAGCAGTAATCCTCTTAATGATAATATTTTCAACCAGGTTTATTTACATTTCAAATATCTCTGAAGAAGTGAACCACAATGCTTATGAAAGATCAGCAAAAAAGTGTTGTTACTCAATTTGAACTTAAAATCCATAAATACATATATCATTAAAAGGTAACAGATGTCACATAAGAATATAAAGTAAAACTCATTATATGGGTTTGTTTTTGTATCAACAAAATATTTATTGTACTTATAAATTATTTATTTTTCATAAACAACAGTTATAAATACATAATTTGATTTATCAAATTAATATAAGTCAATCACCATTAAAAGTCATAAAAATAACTTACAAAATCATATTTTGTATAGATACATTATTTTTTTATTAGTTTAAAAAAATAATTTATAATATTAAAATCAATAAAATAATAAAATTTTGTTTCAGGTTTATAAGTACATAATCAACTAAAAACATGAAAATCTTTTTCATTCCGACTTTCTAGTAAGTAAATTTATGTAAATAGCTAACGGATTATTAATCAAAACGATTTTAAGGAAAGGTGACCTAAAGATATGTTTATGTTTAGTTAACAGAAAAAATAGTTTCGATTTTCGTTTGAAAATGGAGCAGGTAAGAAAAGCAACTATAACGGTATTTTCCGATTGTTTAGTCAATATTTAGGTAAAAATCGTAAACAAAAATAACTCCTTTATCAAACAATGAAAGACGGCCGAGGAGAAAAGGGAAAATTTGCTAAAATGGATCTGAAATTTGAATGATTTGAAGCTTGCAAATGGCGGCTAACATTTCGTCATTGTGCGAGGAAAAGACTTGGTTTTCGTTAAATTCGAACGGCCAAAGTATCACGGCTCTACGCGCGACCGCGACGACATGAATGTATATATCTATAAATCCCTACCACCCGCTTGGCCAGGTACACACGTCGCAAAATCCATCCGCGAACATACGGACATACGTCCATCTAGGCTTAGCGAGAAACCGAAAAAACTTTATCAAGCTGTCGATTCGCGGTGTGAAATACAATGTAATCGCTCGACGCTCGAGCCCCATGGCTTTTCAATAACGATCAATAGCCCGCCGCGCTAAGTAGCATTTTTCCGCGAGTAGCGCGCAACATATAGCAGCTAACACCTATACATCATTATCATCAAGGGAGATTCGTGGTACTGTTACTGATCGGAAAAATGGCTATTTTCTCCGCAGCCGAGAGAGATGTGAACACGCGCTCTTGCTTGTTCTCGCGGAGTGAGCGCGCGCGGCCGCGTTCTCATATAATGGGCGTAAAATATAATGGTATAGGTAGGCGAGGAGGAGCAGGCAGCTCGTAATCGCGGTATAGCAACGGTGTTGTAGCCCGCACGGCGACGACGACGACGACGGTGGCTCTCCACATATAACGCGGAACAAAGAGAGCAAGCTTTGCAGCGCACGTATTATATACGTCGAGCGGGCAGGAGAGGACGCAGGAGACATCAGGGACATACACGCGCTATTTGGCTCCCTCGCGCGCCTCGACACGCATTGTTGCTCTCTCGCCCCGTCGTCGTCGTCGTCGTCAACGTCGGCGGCGGCGGCGACTCTCTTCTCCCCGAATCGACCTCTCACTCGCGTCGAGCGAAAGTCCGCCCGCGAGAGACGAGAGATGCACTTTGCGCGAGGAGAAGCCCAAGGCGCGCTCGCTCGAGAGAACGGAAGAGCGAGATAGGTAGAGAGAGAAGGCCGCTCCGCTGCCCCGTGTTCTATAAGCCGAATGGGGAAAAAATGCGAAAATGGCAAAAAGGACGGAGCGCGCGCGCGGCCGCGGCGGGGCCTCCCTTACATAACGCGGCCGCTACCTGTCAGAAGGTATACACACCCGACGACGACGACGATGATAATAGCAATATAGCATGTAACAGCGCGCACAACGGCGTCAGGACACGCGCGCGCGCCAGCGAGCGAGAGGCGCAGTTAGAGTCGCGTGCTGTGGTGGGCCATTTAAAGGGGCCAAGCGCGGAACGGGGGAGACGTAAGATGACGACGATAATGTACTTACGGGTGGCGGCTTGATCTTGCAGATGCCCGACTTCTCGGCGATCGGGCGGATCTTGGCGATGTAGCCGAGGGGATCGAGGAACTCCTCGCTCGTGGGCTCGAAGACCGGGGCCTCGGGCGGCGCCTGGAACTCAAAGTCCTCGCGCGTGTGGGACGTCGCCGTGGCGGTCGCCGCCGGGGCCGCGGCCGAGCCCTCCTGGCCCGCGGCCGCCGCCGTCGCCGTCGCGGATGCTGCCGTGGCCGTGGCCGTGGCGGTGGCCGCGGCCGCGCGCCTGCTCGCCCCGTAGCTGCTCTCGGCGCCGCTGCTCACCGTGGCCGCTCCGCCTCCCGCGGCCTGATATCTGTTGTTGCCCGACTTGGAGACCATCGCGGGCTGCGTGCTCGTGCTGGCGGCGGTGCCGCACGCACCACCTGCACTCTCCTCGGAGCTCAGGGTCCTTGCCTCGTCGACGTCCGTTCTCTCTGGCCCTCTCTTTCACTCTCTCGCGGTTCTCACAGAAACAGTCACGTGCAGTGCTGGAGGGCCGCCCGCGGCGGCGAGCCTCTCATAGCGGTGAATCTCTCCGACGTTCGGAGTCCGGCATTAACGGCGAGCAGCCAGTCACGGAGGAGCTCTCTCTCGCTCGCGTGCTCGCTATCGTCCCGTCTGGCGTCGTCACCAAAGCACACTCGCGTCGGGCTTCTTTTATCGGTCAGTCCTCGCGGCCACGCGCGCGTGTTCACGCACCGAACGGCTACTGCTCAGGGTTCCTTGGGGGCACTGACAGCAGTAGTGCAAGCAGCAGCGCGTCGGGCATCACCACGGCACAACTGAGAGAAGACACACAAACTGCGGGGCCTCGCGAGAGCCGCGCTACTCGACCCGCTCCGCTCTCTCTTTCTAGGTATCTCTCTCTCGCTCGCTCGCGCTCTCACACACGCGACGCACACACGTCGGCCCACGCACTGGTGTAAGGTATATCGTGTGTAAGTAGTCGCCAGTACACTACAACGGCGGCGGCTGCGCCACCGACCGACAGTTCGACACTACGCTGGCGGAGAGCAGCAGCTCAGGGACGCAGCAGCGCCACGAGGACGGGCTGCAGCAGCGGGGTTCGAGCCGCGCGGTGTCCCGGTTGCCGAGTTATCCTGCTCCTCCTCGTCTGCATGTCGCTCGCGCACGCTTCTCTATGCCGATGTAGGTGTACTTTCTCCGAGGGGGGGACAACTCGCGCTCGCTCCTTTCCCGTTTTTCCCGACGAGGCCGACGCGCGGAGAGCGAGGCAGAGCAGACGCTAGGTAGGCCGCACTCGCGGACGACGGTGCTGCTACTGCTCTTCCGCTGTGCGCTCAGTACTATCGCGGACGTACGAGACTGGGCCGCTTTCTGTGATACTGGCAGTGGACGCTGTGCAAGTACTGGGCCGCCAGCGCTTGCGGTTGCCACTTTCTCACGGATTGACGAGAGGCAGGAGGTTACGGCCACTTCCGAACGTCGCCGACAGCACGCGCGCGCTTAGACTTTTTTCCTCCTTTTTCGTCTATATAAGCACACCCATTTTCTCCCATTGCGCTTGTTGCGCTTCCTTCCCGGCGACACTGTGAGTATTTCTTACTAAATATACGAGCTGTATGTAGGTACAAGCAGAGATCTTCATCTTCTGTAATAATACCCGCTTCCTTCGAAATTTATCATTTCATTAA
>JAPYZP010001160.1:0-19336 GCA_030522985.1 Torymus sinensis | reverse complement strand
AACTTTTCCAAATTACTTCTATCTTAATTTGTATTACACTGTTTCACAATGGGGACGTACTTTTTGAAGTGTTCCATAATCGGGACCTTTACCTTACTTATTTGGAAGTTTTCGGGGGCTCGGACAGTTTGGCTTGGTTTTTAAGAAGTTGGGAAGAAATATATTTATAAGGTGATAGGAGCCTTTTTTGTTGTGTAATATAGCTGTTGGAGGACAAAAGTGTAAGGATATTTTTGCGAAAGATAGTGGGAAGTGTGAGTCATAGGTACATAACATATATGTTGTGCAATAGATTATTATAGATAACGCGGCAGTTTTTCTACGAAATTTTTTTTTTCTGTAAAAGCTTTAGAATCTAGATATACACTTGCAACCGAGATGCACTTTATACCGGTACACAAGTGTCTTTACTTTTTTATACCTCTACAAAGCCATTGAAATCCCGATGGAATTTAAATTTGTCAGCGTTTCGTCATGTAGTCCTCCTATATGTACACCAAGATACACATATATTATATTGAACGAACGCGCGCCGGAGAAAGAAAACAATGCGCGCTCACTAAAACCCGTTTCGTGAAAAGAATTTTTAATGCCGCCTTGTATATTGATTTTCCATGACACACCTGCGCTCTTGCACTTACTTTTTTCGGGTTTCCCTCGCACTGTTTTTTCCCCCCTGTCGAGAATATTAAAAGCTCACGGTAAAAAGCATAAGATGTTAGTGATTAAATTTGAATTTTTCGCACACGACGTTACGTGTACACTTTCAATTAATCAGCGTGCCGCTTGTCGGCAAACATATTCGCATTTACATACCACTTATAACGCGCGCGACGTTATGCTAAACAGTATAATTAAGTATATATGAAAATGAAAATTAAGAAAACGATGGCACCGCGTCGGATAACAGTTTTTGGCGTGTACATAAATTCGCGGGTGCTCCACCCCTCTTTCAGACTAATTATGGCGCGCCTTTTATGATAATCCCGCTGGGAACAAAACAACAAATTTCGTAACGCCGATCGAGCCAAGTGCACTCGAGATATATTGACCTGAGGTTTTTATTGCAAAATAACGGAGTTGCACGAAACAATGACACTAACAGTGGGAGAAAAGACCAACGCGGGAGTCTTATCGAGCTGAGTGTCTAAGTATACTTTTTTCTGCCTTTGTTTTGACGGGGTAACGTGGTGCCGATTCGAACCGGTTTCTTTTTAACACGTAACTACTCTTCTTTGGTATATATAAGTATACTGCAGGTGGTTTTATTTGAAAAAGAAATACAGGGGATAATTGCATAATGAGGCTGCTTACGTGGGCGTAATGACAAATACAGTGTTCTGAAAAATCGATATGACGCGTTAACACTGACACGTGGTGAATGAATGAGGCTCACGTGGAAGGAAGAAAATGATAACGAGTTGAAGATCAGTGAAGCGCGCGAAATTCTTTAATAAACGTCCAAGTTTGCATATAAATAAATTAGAAAGAGCATAGTTATGAATAGAAAGTCTGAGGAGGACGTAATAACGCGCGTTATTCTCAATGACTTTATAATTATAGCTGTATCGATTGACGATTAACGTATTCGCACAGTATATAGGAGTGCTGAAATTATTATAATGAATAATAATTATAATCAGGAAGTGGAGAGTAGAGTGACTGTCTCGGGAACAAAGACTAAGATTATTATAAAATAATGTGTGTCGTCCGAAACGTTCATATCGCATTGCGGAGCATTTAAAGAAACACAGTTGCGTCGGTTATAGTAAGAAGAAGTCGGAGAAGATTAGGTATAGCCAGAAATGGAGAAAACAAAATAAAAGTATATGGAGGTCACGCCTGTAATGTATTCATAGTATTAAGACGTTATATAGTCGGTTCTCGTACGAATTTACGGGTGGTAGTGTAAACGTTAAAAATAGAGTCTCAAAAAGGTTAAGAAAATTCATAAAGTGGTTAACGACCACGTCATGCCGTGTATATATATGTACATACACGGCTCTATATTTAGTGGACGAGTTATAATCGCTCTTATTTCGTAATTTTCATCGTTATGACATTTCTGCAAACAAACATATAATGTCTTATTCCATTATCATTAGTTTAATTGACAGAGTAGCTGATGATAGCATATAATTCTAAAAATCTATATATATATAAAGCACGCGTGTCACCTCTGCGACCTTTAATATCGATTCCATTCCAAAAGCCACGTGTCCACATTATGCACGTATATACACATATATATATATGTATATACATATATATATATATGTATATATTATCCCCAAAAAGTTTCTCCCAACTATAATAATGTAACGTAATATACGAGCATATAAGCTCATCGCACGACAAACATGAGCGGAAACCGCGCGCTCACGCGCAAAGTATAAGTATAGTAGCGCATAGCGTAGCGAAAAAACATGCCACTCTACATCACATCACACACATATATCGGTGTATATAGGTATATACGCGAGCGAGCGAGCGACCGCCGCACACCAGCTGGTGGCAGTGCGATCCGCGCTCTCTCGCAGCAGGCAGAGCGAAAAAAGAGCCAGTCAGTCAGTCGCGGAGCCGCGGGAGGAGAACATCGTCGTCGCGCTCCGATTCGTTTTTTCATCAGTCTTTCTCTCTCTCTCGGGCAGTTTTCGAAGGTATACTTGGATCTTACCCGAAGTGTCTTGTAACACTCGTACTTAGTGCGATGGATATTTAACGCGGTACTTAGGGATCTGCAAGTGTTGTTGGAATAAGGGACATGGAGTGCGGAGAGTCGTGGATTTTCGTACAAGTCCGCGGGGCGGCGATCGATTGCGCCCGCTCCTCGCTCACACATAGACACGGATGTACTTACTCGTGTAGTACATACCTGCCTACCTATCTATATACCTACCTTCTTGCGCGAAGCGATTTGCTTTCTTTTTGCGCGGTTCCCGCAGGTGTAGCGTGTCGTCGCGTGAGGAGCTCTCTTAACTCTCAAGGTTCTTCTTTGTGTCTCCCGCGCCGCACGCACTGGTACACCTTGGTAGCTTTTTTTCTTTTCCTTTTTTCTCTTTTTTTGGTAGTGTATAATAAGCGAAAGTGATAAAGGTGAACTAACTTAACCTTGCGGGAAGGGCTACCGGTGTAAGTATTATAGCGAGAAGCTTCGGCGATGATTCACCAACGCGCGCGCGGCGTGTAAGGGACGTTATCGCATCACAGGTTTCTCCGGCGCTATTTTTAGCCTGACAAGTGTCGTTGAACGTAAACACCGGGATTTCACGTGTCGATTTAAAGGGTTTAAGAGTTCTGAGAGAGTCGCGCTGACCTATAATGGGCTACGAGGCAGGGAAGACTTACACACTCGAGGAACTAATTGGATTAACTTTGTTCGCTTGCAGGACAGAGTAGCAGAGAGAGAGGACCTATAGACATCAACTGTGTGTCAAGAGAGAAAGAGCAAGAGAGACAGAGGCAGGAGGGTGGTGTGGTGGCCTTGAGGCAGGACCACACCTAGAGTAGAGCCCCAGCCAGTTGGGGCAGTTGCGTGGTAGCAAGATGTACAGCATGAATTATATCGGCAAGTTCATCAGCAACTTTCGGGACTTTTACAATGAGATCAACGCGGCCACCCTCACAGGGGCCATCGATGTGGTCGTTGTTCAGCAGCCCGATGGATCCTTCACCTGTTCGCCATTCCATGTGCGCTTTGGTAAACTTGGTGTACTGCGCTCCAGAGAGAAAGTGGTGAGTTTGCTATTGATTTATTGATATTTTACGATTTATAGTCTGGAAAAACTGAAATCTGAAAGTTGATCAGATTTTGCAAAGATTTGAACCATTTTTAGTCAAAATACTTGATAAGTTTACCTATAATTTAAGCTTATGCTGTGTATGTTGGATAATATAAATGTTGAGACTCACCTTTTCATCAGTTTTTACATTATATTGTCTTATAGAATCATCTGTTAGATAATCCTAGTTGGTAGATGACTAAATAGTTCCCATATAATAGGAAGTTCCTATAAACTTTAAATTATTTATTAATGATGCTATGTTATTTGATAGGTTGATATTGAAATAAATTCAGTCCCACGACAAATTCACATGAAACTGGGTGATTCTGGTGAGGCTTTCTTTGTGGAAGAAGTACCAGGATCCGATTATCCCAGTGATACTGATATTCCGCCACACTTGGCATGTTCCCCCATTCCTAATGATGATGATTGTTTTGCTAATAGAAGGTAATAATATTTCATAATACTTTACAATAATTCAATGTGGAGAACTTTGCATTCATATTTCATTGGTCCTTTTCTTATTTTAGCCGATTTCATGTTCTTTCCGATCTACCTCAAGAGCAGCACGAGAAGATTCTCAGAGACTCTGTTATGTCTATTGAAAGGGAAAAGTGGGAGCAAATGTCCGCTCTGCCACCAGATCAAAGAGAACATTTTCTAGTAGAGCATTTCTCAGATCTTCCGCTTGAGCAGCGAGAAAAGTGGTTGCAAATTGCTTCGCTGACTTCAGAGGAAAGGGATAAGATATTCCGTGAATATTATGGAACTATCTCCACAGTACAGAAACAACGGATGATAAGTGAGCAGTATTCAGCTCTGAAAACAGAGGATAAGGAAAGGCTATTCAAGGAGAACTTTCCTGAACTTCCTGCAGAACAAAGGCAAAGGTTTGAAAAAGCATTACTGAGTGACTGGAAGAAAAAAGAAACTACACACTCCCCAAAGAAGGTAAATAATTCTTTTAAATTACTTGTAAATATTGTACATTTTTTAATCAACAATAATTGATACATATGTAACTAATAATTTTTTTTGTAATTCAGAGTCGTGATGAAGCAGTTGAGGACGAAGAAGAAGAAGCCGAGGAAGAAGATGATGATGACGATGATGACAAGGATAAGCCATCGAGGTTTAATGACGACGAGGAAATCTTCGACATGGAAAACGTAAATCCAGAGGAGAAACCTAAAATTCCCGTAGCATCGAATCCGAAATCTTTCGTCGCCTGTACATCTACTGAACGTATTCGTAAGATCAGCATCGTGAAGAACGACTTCCGGCCAATTGTCGAAGGCCGTCAATACAATAAGGAAAAGTCCGACGAGCCGGAAAAGCAGCAGCAGTTTTCCTCCTCGTCTTCGTCTTCATCTATGAAGCGCAATTCCAAGGACGAGTCAACGGCCGATGAGACAAAAAGTGCCAGCAGCTCGGGCAGTTCCAAGAGAAAGCGCAAGAGGAAGAGCACGATGAAGAGGAAAGGCGCTCAGAGGAAGATCAGCACGAACAGCGGCACTGGAGAAGTCGGCAGTCTCGGTAAGACGCCTGAAACGGTGTCGGTGATTGAGCCTGAGAAAAGTGTACCCGATAGCTCTGTAAGTATTTAAAGATCTACATACATTTTAAATACTATTTTGCCATGCATGTGCTATAATTTACGTGAATTTTGCAGGAGGTAAAATCTTCATCGAATGATGCTTCGAAGAACATTCCCGAAGATGACTCTCTGAATAAGATGAACGTAGCCCGCACGTCAACCGATTTTCACTTTTTCAGTGACACCGAAGTAACTGCAAAGTGAGTAAAGCTAATCCTTAAATCAGATAAATTTTATTTTACAAACTGTCGTACTTATACTTGAATGTTTCACAGCAATAAGGAATCAAGGCCCACATCTCCGGCACAATCAGATACGGAGTTCGAGGTACAAAAGATAACACTAGACAGCAAGGCAGACGAGGATGATAAGTCCCACGGCCAGAGCTGGAGGTGGGGCGAGCTGCCCAGTCCTCCGCTGGATGGATCTCGCGATGCGCAGTCTACGAACGCATCGAATCCTAGTAATGAAAGTACGTATCCGAATTAAATAATTAATATGTAACAACGAGTATGTCGAAAGCCTCGAGTGTTTCTATACTCTTGATTTTCACATCATCCTCGACTACGACATATGATTATTTTATTTTTCAACTTTATTTCGTTCTTTCGTCATACCATTATCACGCCTCCAGCACCTTTTTTTCGTTCTATTATTAAAACCGCAGCTAATTTTCTTTTTCACGAATAAACAAAAAACTATAGTATCCAGAGGGACAATCAATAAAAAGAGTGTACTTATATAGATGCAGTAAATACAGAGAAACTTGGAAAATAAACACTTACAACTTTTAATAATCATAATAACACGGTGCGGTCGCTCATACCTATATACAAAATCGAGGTCAACTAATTTTCTTGCTCACATATGCAAAATAAAAGAAAAGAAAACGAAAAGAGTAATGCGCGAACAACAGGCTATACACAGACTTACACGAACTAACCGCTTGCCCAACCTACCTCCTGTGATATAGCTGAAGCACGCCGGTCCATGCTTGGAGGAATGTTCTCGTTCATGAAGAAAACGTCGCGCGTGCGTCACAATCCGGAATCGGAGGGCATTTATTTGAGCGATCTGAATGCGGACGAGCTGGATCCGGAGGTCGCGGCTCTATACTTCCCCTCGTCCCATCGTAGTGCGGGAGGTAACGTGACCAAAGGTATCATACTTTGCCATTGCTTCGACAGGCTCAACAAAACTGAAAGGGACTCTTCCGTTTTTAATATATATGCATATTGATTTTTTTTTCGTCGTATATATCTTTCAGTTTCTTGAGTTTTAACCACTCCTCACTGACAATCTTACACCCTGCAGCCCTGCTCAAGTTTTCTTTCCTCGATCCTGCATTGGTTGCTGTTGTTCATTTTATTGCGAGTTTGCTTATATGCTTGTCTTTTTTTTTATAACTCCTTGGCTGCTTGCATCATTCGTTTTCATCATTTAACGTTTTCCTTTAATTCTTTATATTATTTTAGTAATTATTTGGTTATTATTATTGGGTATAACTCTGGTTTACCTGATTCGGTGTAACAGAAGCAGCTAAGGGTTAAGAAGCTCAGTATTATTGTGATTATAGTTAACTTCTTTATGATAAAAATGTTAAATAACAATGATAATATTAACAAAGTTTCAACTTCAAAAAATGAAAAATTCTACTACAAAAAATTTCATTTCTCACAATAAAGAGTTAATGCTGTTTCGTTTAAATAACAAGTTTTTGTGGTCACACATTGATTGAAAAAAGTCACTGACATTGTGTGTTATTTACATCTACCCCCAAAAAACTACATTCCTCTAACAACTTCATTCTTCCTTTCCCAAAGAAAAAACAGGTGACGAGGAAGACGCAGAATCTGGCAATGGGCCATCCTTACCCCAGAGCCCGAACAGCGTCGAGGGTGCCATCGGCGGTCCAAAGTCTCTTGACAGCGACTTCGACGAGTCGTCCAAGAACTTCGACCCGAACTTCGACCTCACTCTCTCACTTTGTGGTTTGGAGGGCCTCACCGAGGAGACGTTCCAACACAACCGCATGCGTTACGAGGACGCGTGTGCCGACCCGAAGGTCTTCGAGAACCCCAACCTCGTGGCCAAGATCAACGGCAAGCTATACAGCTGGCCCCAGGCCTGCGCCATTGTCATGACCTTCGCTGCGTTTCAGCGACAGCTGCCCAGAAGTTCATTGACCACTTACGATGGTGGTAAGAAGAGATTGTCTATGGATTCGAAGGTGGACGAGAATAGAAGTGCCGTGGAATCGGCTGCTGGTGGGGCGACCGGCGGTGGTTATAGCTCGTGGTTCTCGTGGAGGAGGTCCAGTCAGCCAGTGAAGAAGTCGCCCAGCTTGGGCTTTGCTAAAGGTAGGGTATCGTTTTTCTCGTAAATGTTTAAGGAAAGTAAAACATCATTTCTTTATTTAACTTCTTTTTTCTTGTCGTAGCTGAGGAGAGTGTCACCGTGGCTTCAATTGACACTCCTGACAGTGAATCCACAGTCACCTGTAAGGAAGAAATAACAGAGAGTAAGATGACGACCATCATTAAGTATGTATCCCCTAACAACCGCCTAGCTTTATCAAAGAATTTCCATTCACAATCTAAACGATTCTGCTCTTAACCTGACAGCGATGAGAGCGCCAAGGACACGCTGAACGACATCGGCATCTCGGAGATGACCAATAGCCTGGACAGCCTTGGCACGAGCCAGTCTCTCGTCAGCTTTTGTGACGCCATCGAGGATAAATCCGACGCGCCAGCTTTGCCCAAAGAAATCACCGACCGCGAGGGCTACAGCGCTGGTATGGAGGACTCGGACGAGGAGCAGCGTGCGCGCGACGTCGGTGGCATCGACATCCCCATAGTCGTCAGTAACCCTAATAATCTGTCTACCAGTGCGGCCAAGAGACACGAAGGCACGCAGAATTACAGGAAGACACTGAGGCTGTCGTCTGAGCAAATTGTAAGTGGACAGAGAATTGAAAAACTAAAAAAATAAAATTTTTAATTTCTTTATTTGAACTGCTTCGGTAATTTTAAACGTAGTAGTACTTTAATACCCAAAATTGTGAGCTCACGATAAGAGAATATGTTGACAAATTTTCATTTCTTTTGTGCTCTAGGCAAGTATGAACCTGAAAGAAGGCGTGAACGAGGTAGTGTTCAGCGTGACTACGGCCTACCAGGGCACGACGCGCTGCAAGTGCTTTATTTACAAGTGGCGCTGGGACGACAAGATCGTCATCTCGGACATCGACGGCACGATCACCAAATCAGACGTGCTCGGCCACATTCTACCCATCGTTGGCAAGGACTGGGCCCAGTCCGGCGTTGCCCAACTCTTCACCAAGATCAAGAACAATGGCTATAAGTTGCTGTATCTGTCGGCTCGAGCAATTGGCCAGGCCCGCGTCACTCGCGAGTACCTAAAGAGCATCCGTCAGGGTGACCTCTCCCTACCCGACGGCCCGCTTCTGCTCAATCCTACGAGCCTCATCTCGGCGTTCCATCGCGAAGTCATCGAGAAGAAACCCGAGGAGTTTAAAATTTCCTGTTTGAGCGATATCAAGGCTCTATTCCCCGAGGGCTCGCAGCCGTTCTACGCGGGATATGGCAATCGTATTAATGTGAGGGTTTATTGGAGTGAAGGAGATGATATAATTGTGTTGATTGGATGAAGTATTCAGATTAATAATGGATTTTTTTTTAATTTTAGGACGTTTGGGCATATAGGGCAGTTGGTATCCCCACTACCCGGATCTTTACAATTAATCATCGCGGAGAGCTGAAGCACGAATTGACTCAAACTTTCCAATCATCGTAAGTATATTACATTAAGGAATGTGCCAATGCAACTCAAAATTTTTCCAAAGCTGTTTAATGTATTAATTTTATGATTTGCCCCTCTATTGGATACAAATATTTGCAAGATGTTTTATTTTCTAAAGTAAGTAACCTACCTGACCGAGTTATGAAATTTTGAGTTGGTACAATACTTATTGATGTAATTACCGCGTATTTTTTTGCATACACCTCAACATAGGTTTTACGCAAATAGCACATAAGAGGAGAGTTTGTTGTACTCACTTTGTTTAAGCGAGCGGAGATGCATAGATTTTTCTTTATATGATTACAGCTACTTTTCTCAGAGTAATATTGTGGACGACTTGTTCCCACCGCTGCCAAATCAACAACTATCAGTTGGCGCATCGTTAAGCCCATGACCGTACGTTAGAGTTCCCAAGTGATCAAAACTTTTTTTGCTGATCATCATCTCTGTTCCTTTTCCCTTTAATGTCCAAAATCGATATCGATAAATCTGAGTTTGTTCCTTTAGATTGTACATCTTTGTACACGTCAATATAGAAATATGATATTTACAGTCATCTTGATTTGAGTATAAAGATATCTGAAAATTGTTAAGACAAGATTTTTAGAACCTTGTTTCTAAAGGAATAAAAGTAGGGAATTATAACTTCATACAATAAAAAAAGTAACATCATACTGATTTCTATTAATTTCATGAGTTCTTTTAATTTTGATTATAACATACAATTTAACACAAAGAATGAGAATGAGTTTTTGAAAGGGAATAATATAACTAATGATGAAACTGGCACCTGTAAAGAATGTCATGTATGTGAGTTCCGTGAATAACTGATTTTTTTTTTATTCATCATCAACTGCTATTTGTATGCATACTGTGGTCTCTGTCTGGGTGTCACATGGACATGTCTATTGCTTAAATTTGTCCGCTGAAAATTTCTTCATCACAAAACTCTTTCAACAAGAGTGTCTTTAATATCAAAATCGATTTTCTAGATTAGCGATAGTCTTCTAAAGATCGCAAATATTGTCATCTATGAACCATAAATGGTTCAATTCAACACTAATGTGCTTCGTTGTATGCAAATGCTCTTTCATGAACATTAACATGTTTAACAGCATAAATCAGTACCGAATTTGATTTCATTCTGTGTTTACTACAGCTGATATTTTAATTTGAAATTTCTATCTCAATAATAACTTGGTTATTATTGAAATTTTGAGATCAAATTTGGTCGATTGCAATTTAACAATAAATAATTCAAACAATCAATCTTTTTTTTCAGATACTCAAACATGAGTTATATAGTGGATCACTTGTTTCCTGCTCTGCGCGAGGACGCGGCTGATGAATTCAGCAACTTTTCCTACTGGCGTGAACCGATTCAGGAACTGCTGAAGCTCGAAATACTTGCCGGGCAAAATTAAGTCGATGACACATAGAAGTTGCGCAGACTTTTGTACTTCAGAATAGTGTAAACGTAACTCTTAAGGCTTAATTAGCACGCGCTGAGAGCGAGACGAAGAAAGAAAGTATTAATGTGGAATTCTGATGTTTTTTTTAAAGCTTGCACATTTTCGGATTATAGATCAAAATTTATTTATTCTTTTACATAGATTTTACGCAATTAGATATTTTGTGATAAACGATTCTACTTATTTAAGAGGTTGTGTAGGCTAAGTGTATTGTAACGAAAAAAGTTTCAATTGCTGCCTACCTTATGGAAAAATCGAATAATTTTAAGCATTGGAGAAAACATCAGAATTCTACCTTAATTGAGTCGCAAGTGCGTCGAGGCACGAATGACTTAAGGTTCGACAAATTTTTCCAAACGTAAAATATATATATTATATATTCTCTGAAAACTTTATTCCACTCGTAATAGCGCAAGTAGCCGTAATACAAGTAGATAGACGACTAAACAGTCGGAAACGAACGGAAAGTGAAGAAAATTGCCTTTGTTCATTTCTTTTCTCAACGTTCTACCTAGCGTTTCCGTTGCATCTGTTCTTTGGCGATCGTTCACGTGATAAATAACGCTAAGTATTACCGATATAGGTAGAAGCAGCCAGAATGCGCCTGCGTGTATATGTCACTGTTAATTTCTTTTTGTCTGTATATGTGAGATCGAAAGATTCTAGTCCCGGTCAGTGATGAATCGACTTTATGTGTAAACGTTTCGTACTTGATAATATAGATAATATACGTCATGTCTAAGTAGTTGCTGAATCAATGAAGCGTATATAAGAAAAATAATCATCGTAAAAAATTATAAAAATTTTAAAGCGAAAATTTTTTTGAGCTTAATTGAATTAAGATTGTGATAAAATAATGCGCAAAAGGAAGGAGTTATTACCTCAGGCCAGATAATAAAGCGAATTGCTATAAATATGTATAAGCAAGGAGATGACTACCAATGCTCTCTCTCTTTTGTCTTACAAATATTATTGTTTTCGCGCGGTAGCATTCCAAAGTGTATGTTTCTTGGGACGATGATAAATATTAATCTTCGATGAAATATTATATTTTTAATACTTTTAAGTAGATGATTATTTATGTGTATTTTAATTTTTATTCATTATCGCTCTTGCATACTCACATTTTCATTGTACATTTATGGGAGATCTATAGTCAAATTTTTCTAGAGTCTTAAACTTTCAATAATTATTATTGAGTTCTTATGACTTTTTAGTAATATCGTATGTGAATTACTAATTTTAAGCTTTAATTATTAAGTTTTTGTAATTTTTTATGGCATTCCCCAATGCAACTTTTTATTTATTTATCTGTAATAGGAAAAAATAATTAATTTATTTTTTCAACTAATTATAATTTTAGAAAATATTATATACTCTTAGAAAAAGCTTGTTTCTATTTAGAAAAGCTTTTATCTGGATTATTTTTAGAAAATAATGTACTATTAAATAAAAAATAAAGTATAATTATGTGTAACTAATAATTTAGGAATTACTAAGAAGTTATAAAAACTTCATGAGAAATACTTGAAGATTTTGGATTACATTAGTGGGTTAATGGTTGTTTCTGACTATAGATTTCAATAAAGTTTTGTTATCTTTTTTTTCTAATACGAATCTGAAACATAAGAACTCTTGCGTGAAATCCCAGCGGATTGACGGACTAACGTTAGACCAAAGAGAATTTTTACCGAGAGTTAAGCATAGGATCGTATTAACAGAATTCTCAGACCTAAACGAATTAAACGATTAATATAAGATCTGCACTGCAATAAAATCAGGAAGATGTTATTTATCTTTCAGAGTCTTGAAACCTATTGTCGCTTTAATGCAAATGATTTATTGCGATGCGAAGGACTTTATGAATAATTAGTTACCTTTGTGCAGTGCTTTATTAGTACCTAGTCGTTTTACGTCGCGAATGAAGCATAGATGAGCTTACAAACTCTTGTATGCATAGTAGAGAATTCGTTCCTAGGATTCGTATCGACTGTAATAATTAAGTACTCTGTAATAGTTAAGTGATTTTCAAGCAGCGTATAATAGGAATTTTTCGTAAAGCGTTGATCGTTTTTCTCTTGAAAATAAAACAAGAAAATTTAGTTATTATTTTAGCTCTATTCCTTTTTTTTTACGAGTATCTATAATATTCTTTTTTATAAATAAAAAAATTCAGTTCCTATCCAATCTATTATTATTTCAACTTTCCTTTGCTTAATTTCCTCTTCTCCTATATTACATCGTCACACCATATTATGCCATTTTACTTATTGATAGTAAGTGGAATGAAATTTGACAACAAATTAAAAACTTTTTAACTAAATATAGTTTATTTTATTTATGAAATAAGATGTATTATTATAATTCATTAGAATTCCTACAAAAGTTTAGTAGAAAAATTTCAACTTTTATTGTTTTAAAAATAACAAAAAATGCTATATAAGATGTATTACTTATTTTTACAAGTAACAATACTATTTTATAAATAACAAAATTCGTTTTCTGTACAATGCTACGTTACTTGTATGTCTTCATTTATCAATGTATTTGTAGGTTACTCCTATCAAATAAATTTTATAGTCTTATAAAAAACAATATTTTACATAAAATTCATATTCACAGCATCTGCTAAATGTTCGTTCTAATCTTCAGCTTCCATATTCTCCACTTCCCCATCCTCATTTTCTTTTGTATTATCTAACTGTATGTAGCCATTCTTCTTTGTGAAAACACCACGAGCAATAAACTTGAATGTTGCCAAAGGTTTGCCTAACAATTTCTAGAGGATGAAAAAATTGATATAATATATAAATAATGATATATTATTATAATTATATAGAGTATTATATAGTATAAATTCTTTGTAAAATTTATTCTCCTGTGCATTATAATAAGACAACTTATCCATGATATCTGTTTTTCTATTCATCATCAACGGATAATGCCCAAATGTAATGTTTCATTATATATTTTGTTATTTTGAAAGAAATAAGAAATCTATTCTGCTAAAAATGTCTGTATTGTTAAACATTCTCAAAGTACTTAAAAATAGAACAATCAGCGAAAGAAGACCAAAGAACAGTCATTCAACGATACTAATAATTTTATTTACTCACAAGTATCCTTGCTTGTTCTGGTGTTAAAGTTTGTCCTTCTTCACACACTGTGTAATCCTGTAAAAGGGTAACTACTCCTTTTTGTAAGCTAGTCGGCATACCCAGCTGCCTTAAGTGAGGTTCTATACTGTGTGAGAACTCTGTTAGTGGACCTTCTGGTAACTCAACTGTTTCAGATGTGACAAATCCAGAGCGAGCATACTCCTCTTCGCCATAATCCTCCATCCATTTAAGGACCTTAAATTTTATTTGTGATAAAATATATTTTTTAAATTGTTTTGCATAATTCTCTTAATGCAAGAAATGAAAAATGATTTCATATACCTTCTTTTTGTTTTCGTTTGTGAAAAACAAACCACACTGACCCTGAAGATGAGTAGTTAATTTAGAAACACCATCAATAATTTCTGTTTCTGGAGTCTTTCCTAAAGCAAGAGCAACAATTTTGTTCTTTCCAAAGAAAAATCTGCTGCCTTTCCATTCTACCCTAAGATCTTGTAATTTGTTGTTTCGCATGTTTTCAACAGAAAACAAAACGATGGTTTTGTACTTTTCTGTACAGGTTCGTACATCTTGAATTATTTGTTGCTTTAATTCCAAGCCCTTTTTGCTGGTTTTCGTAAGTGAAACTAGATAAAATAGAAATAAATATAAATTATTAACACTAACAGAATAGTAACCTAAGAATTATACTAGGTACATCATGTAAATGTAAAAATAAATCAAATAATTATGTTTGAATTATCTTACTTTTCTTGTCCCTCTTTGATTTCGGCATTTTGACTGTATTTATAAAAAATTATATACTAGGACACCTATAATTAACAATAAACTGTTCCCTACAATCGTCAACACGAGCACGAGGGAATACTTTCAGCAGTTTCAGCACGTGTTTGACGCCACCAACTCAACCACATCGCATTTACCGACTGAGTCCAAGGTTAGGTTAGATTTTCAAATAATATATATAGATTAGAATATTTTTTTACGGCGGTAATTATACAAATAGCGACATGTCGATTATCAATTAGAATACATACCTATATTTCACAAATATTATTTTTCTATTTTAACAAAATTATTAAATTTTTAAAAGGTTTGATCTTTGTACTTATTTAATTACCATAGTGACGTAGATGTACGAATTGTTTTCATGTAAATTAATAGAACATTTTTTATTGTTTAAATAATACAATTTTCAATAGTTTTTGGAATGTTTGAATTTTATTTACATCATTTAAGTACAAAAATCGTATTATAATTTAATGTGGTTTTTCAATAAGAAACAAAATTAGCTTATTTCGAATGAAATAGTATATGTCATTAATCAGTAAGATAAAATCATTATTAATAAAACAAGTAACATTTTTTAGATTATTGATAAGCGGGATAATAATAAGACATATTTAATAAAAAAAAAATATATTCATAATTTTTTTACGGAGTAAGATATCGTTGTATCTTTTGATTTTTACAGAAGAAAATATTGAATACTAAATTTCACTTTAAATTGACGGTACATATACAAGGAAATATCAATTGTGCTTGGACAAAATTGGAAATTTATATAATATTATTTTCAAAATTACAATAACATGATATATAAATCGTGTACTTAATCATAAGTACTTGACTAAGTTTTAACAAGTAAGCCTTTCATAAAGTAGTTCAATCTTTTGTGTAATTTACAATTACCTCAGCTGAGCTGGATTTAGCTAGATTATAAAATTAAAACTTTACAATTGATTGAAGCAACTTCAACGCATGTGATTAGATTTTTGAGAAAAGCAATTTTATCTTATTTACAGAATTCATACAATATTAAAAATGAGATGATATTGTTACTTAAAAACTTTTTTTTAAAAGTCTTTGTTACTTTCATCGATTACTACTAAGTACTTGTTAATATTGATTTTTAGTAACAGATTCTGTCATTTAATGATGACTAGAATTAATAATTAACACAATAACAGGCAGTTAATTTAGATGGTCAATAATAAAATTCTTATTAATTTTGTTTTAAAAAATAGATTAATCTTAACATAAAAATGTTTGAGGAAACGCTAGCTGTCTTCGTAACGATTAACATGGATTGCATGTTTTTCGGAGTGATACGTTTTGAAAATTTGATTAAGAACTGGAGAAACTTCTGGGTCTTTTAACCATAAGCTCGTCGACATAGGCATTTCTAGCATATTCAAATAAGCTGAAAATTGAATAAAGGTATAATTAATTCTTATTAGAATAGAAAAAAATTTATTATAATAGTCTGCATACCAAGTAACATTTTTGGATTTGTAAGGCTAAGTTGAATTTGAGGGTTATTCATTATTGCATTATACATTAAGCTATCTTGATCCATTCCTTCATACAAATTTTGTAAACTAGGTCTTCTTTCCCCGAGTAACCATGCACACTTGAAAATATATTACAATTATAGTATTTAATGAACAATTTTATTTATTACATATAATTTTATTCTGATTTTTGTAAACATTGTATTACTCACAGCATTAGCCTGATTATTTCCTGTAATTTTTAAGGTTTCTAAAACTTGTTGTTTTTCAAAACCCATTTCTTCTAAAGATTGAATCAAAGTCGAATTGGGCTTGAAATCTAATTTTTGACACGTTTGGAAGTGATCCAGCAGAATATTTACTATATGAACCAGATTTGGTTCCTTCCTCACTGTATTGTCTGAAATATAAAGGAATTTATCAGACTCTGGAGACAAATTTACTAAAAATACAACTTTAATTTTTTGGTGCATTGATACGAAAATTACTTTTTTTAAAGAGTTTGATAACAGACTCTTTAAAAGTTCTCCTTCTTGCACCACCTAACGCACCTGATGTACTAGGACCAGCTTCCCCTTCTACTACCTCATCTAAATTTGGAAGCTGTATGTCTTCCTCTTCCTCAGCATCCTCTTGGTGCTCTAAGAGCCATTCTAATGCTTCTGTCGTATTCATTCTAGAATAAAAATATTAGTTACTAAATTTCCAGAACTTTGAAAATAAGTTATAAAGTTCACTTAACACAATCTTTTATGAATTAATATACTTAATTGTACTGTTTAAATTATTCATTAGAATACTAACTTTCGAATTCGGAGTGCTTTCAGTACTTTTTGTTCTGGAAATCCCATATCAACTAGAAATTTCACAGCCTTTGGATCATTAGGAGGTTTCAACTGAGCTTCTAGTTTTTCCCTAATAATTTCATAAAATGAGTGTGCATCTGGACTGTACATAAGAATTTTCGCTGATGTTCTAACAAGTGTAATAAAAATTTTGCGAATCTCATTCTGAAACTAAATCAAAATAAATTAAATGGATACTCTTACTTATAGATAGCACTTAAGTCTGCAAACATGTTTGAAATTTACATCTGCAGTACAGTTGGAATTTATTGCTGGTTTCGGAGGATTTCTGACTGACAAGTCTTTTGTGGCTTCCATGATTTGTTCTTCTGTTGGGCCTTTCAACTCATCTTCTGTCATAGTTTCTTTTTCTGGACCAGACCTTACTTCCACTAATAACAGTTCATCTGTAATAAATTTTTTAATGGAATTAATATTCAGCATTTTTATTCAAATTAAACATCTGTAAAAGAAAATAATTTACCAGATTCTGAAATTTCTTCTTCCCCTAATGTTTTTTCATCTTCAAGTGGTTTCAACATAATGCCATGTACTAAACGAAACTGCGTAGGAGATTTATTTTTGTCATGTCCGTAGAAGTTTTCTGTAGCTATAGATTTCACTTTTTCAATTGTAAAGTCTAATGTTACAGCCACATATAAAATCCCTCCTTCTAAACTGTATAAAAAAATCAATATAATTTTTTAAAATTTTTATTTGACAATTTACATATAGCAATGTTTCCTAAATAACATATTGTACCCAGTTAAATTGTATAATCAATTTTATTTGTACATATATATTAATCTTGTACGCCAAAATTATTTTTAGATTCAAAAGATATACTACTTTTTCAGCTATTAATTGGTATATAACAGAATGAAAAGCCATAATTACTAAGTATTATAAAGATAATTTTATTGACTATCTTATGTTTATGTCTATAAAAACGTTAAAATACCTGATGACTTTGATCAGGAAACTTTCTGATGCTGCGGAAGACGTTTGCATCCCACCGGAATCTTCGGAAGAGCCATTCAAGGAGTGCTTCTTAGAGCTCCTTGAACTCTTCCGACTATTCCAGGCCTCCGTAATCTGCTCTTTCATCCATGGAAACATCAATTCAACCTAACACAGATAACACTACATTATCACTCACATTTCTTGATGATGAATCAAAAGTGAAGATGTAAACAAATGTAAAACATTGGTGAATTAAAGAGTCAGTTGCAAAATAAGATATAATTAGGATTATATTTAATAATTGTGCAAAAATCACGTATTGTCCCATCCACTTAATAAACATTAGTGTCTATTTAAGGAAATCAAAACTGAAATTATAGGTTACCTTTAAATAGCATTACAATATCTTTGAGTTATCGATCGAATTTAACCATGAAATTCGTCGTGTATGAACGTACCTATGAATTTCGCGGATTTCGTAAAAAAAATGCTTGCCTTAAGAAATGGCTCGGCGAAATATAATTTTATATTATCCTAATATCACTGCTGTCATCATGCTCAAAACGTCATGTCAGCCCGTATCTGCTCCACTGATCCGTCACTTGTATGCTGGCGTATATGTTATTTATGCCTCCGCTGCGTGGGCCGCTCCAGCTAGCACGAAGTACAAGTATACTTGTGATAATCTTTAAAAGTACTTTTCATACAGATAACGCGGACAAGTGGCATTATTGAAAGCAGTTAAATCTTAAATAAGAATCTTCGTTTTAGATGTATAAGCAAATGTCCAAAAGCTATCATAAAGTTAACTTGAGGACATTATAAAATATCTATAATATGATATAATATTATCTAAAATTTTTAATTTAGAGTGCGTTTAAAATAAAATAAATTACTCTTGGGTTGAAAGTGTATTAAACGTAGGTATAAAAAATATAATCAATATTATTTATTTTTTATCTAACTATATACCGTTAACGTATACTTTGAAATAAATAATTTTAAACGTTGAATAATTTATGAAAATCTAATAAAAATTATGAAAAACTCTCAGAATTGGGACATTTTTCTTAATTTTCATAGTTTTTCATTAATATTCTTAGATCTTCATAGAATTTTTTTTTTTTTTTATTCCAAAAGGTATCGGCACCAGGCTATGTCCTTGGGTTATATATATTCATTGGTAATCTCATATAAAACTGTTATGTGGATATAACAAAATCTTCTTATAACTTCTTCAATAAAGTATTCTTGTGTTCATATAACTTCATTGGAGAGCTTAAAACCCAATCAGCTTATCTTCTTGCCAATAGATATTATTTAAATTTATTATAAAACTATATACTTTTCTTTTCTTTTTTATAAACATTTATATATTTATTAAATCATATTGAACATCTCTTTATATTTCTCATTAAATATAACAAAAACTTATT
>JAPYZP010001159.1:0-29054 GCA_030522985.1 Torymus sinensis | reverse complement strand
ATCTCTTTCGCGGTGAGCAGCGGGTGGCGTGTTTTTTTTTTACTGGTTCTAAACTGCGCTCTTGAATACCGAAGCGAGACGCCGCGTTCGCGAGAAAGATTGCCGCGTACTGATTTGTCTGCGGCGCTTAATTTTTAAACTCGACGACGTGAAAGTTTTATTTTCATAAATAAGTATATAGATTAGAAGGTTTCGCTTCTCTTTAAATATAACGAGACGGGGAAAAATTTTCTATAACAATCCCAAATGTTCAAATATTAAACGAGCAGTTATATACGAAAATAAATCTCTCCAATTGTAACGGGGCCAAATTGTCTTCGTCGTAGATAAGCATATAGGTATATAATATTTCAACTTTGTATAATTTAGGAAATATATGTATTAATTAAGATTCGGTATGAACCAAAGACGAAGATTACTATAGTTTTGTATTACTATATTAACAATTTCCAAATTGACTTTTGCGCAAATTAATTATATTAAACTGATAGTGAATCCGTTGAAAATTTCACCAAGTTATAATTATCGCGCTGTATTTTCAAATGCCGTCGAAAATATTCAAATAAACATAGTAATGTTGTGTCTGGCCAATAATTACTTTATTTCTGTCAAAATTGAAAAGTCGAGAGGATTCTTCATTCACCTGTTAAAGCGCATCGGTACGAGCCCGTCGCAAAAGATTTTTTTCCCCGTCATTTAGCCGCTGATTGAAACCGTCTGGGTAGCTAATAAAGTCCTAATGCGCTTACGTTTTCGGAAAATACATCGCAGACGGCGGAGTTTTAATTGGCAAAGTGTAATGCGCCATGTAACACGGTAGACAAGTTGACTCATTGACGCTTTTTTGCGACACACTGAAAAAAGATATCTTAGAAGCAAGTAGGAATCTTGATGCAAGAGGAAAATAATTTTGTTTTATGACACTAGTAGCGATTTGCCTGGATCAAGAATCAAATCTACTTCGAGTCCATCTACTTGCCACATTATATTTAATAATCATTTTTTTTTCTTAAATCATTTCAATGTGTACATGGAATCATTGCCGACTTCTGGTGTTAATATTGAAGAAAAATAATGATAATTATCTAATAAATTTTAACGATTTTTCTTTCTTTGGACTATAAACAACGTTCCTTTGCAAACATTCATTCTTCATAAAATTGTAAGCCAAAGATAATTGTAAAGCCAAACATATGTTTCGCCTCAAATCTCTACACCACGTATTTATGATAGGTCCTACTTTCACGTACACACCCGCGTAATGCAACAAAAAATGATTTTATATACTTGCACTGAGTGGTTTCATATACTTGTACTGAGTGGATTTTATATACTTGCACTGAGTGATTTCATATACTTGTACTGAGTGGATTTTATATACTAGCACTCAGTGGATTGCTGTTAACAATGAAGAAATCTAAGCTTAAAACAACGAAAAATAATGCGATGGTAAACAAAATTTTGAACGCTTGACAAGATGAAATCTACTTGTAATTAGTAGATTTTTCTTCGTTGCAGGAATAATTATGTTTTTTTCAAATGTAACTATTATTGAAGAAAAAAAATTTTCTACTCGAATGGAGAAGTCGATAATTTTGCAGGAAGTCTCGGTATACTAGCTGTTAGTAGATTTTGTTATAATGGAAGCAGTTGTTTCTCAAGTGGATTATTCTACTTGCTTGCAGAATCCATTTTTTTCAGTGCACTAACTGAACATCGTCGAAGCTTGTATATGGGCTCGAATGTACGATTTGTGTTTTAAAAGCCGGTTGTACTGTATGGAATTTCTCGTTAAAGTTTAAAAACGATTGTCTGGAGGATAACTGCTGCAGAGTGCAGTAGGGTAAAAAGTGACATATTGTTATTACGGTAATTTTATCGCTCTAAGTGCATTTAATCTTATTACGCTAATGATAATCCTGTGTTTCCAACATAGATATCACGCGCGCCAGACATTTCTTTTAAAGCTTTATCAGGATTAATTTACAAAGTGAGCTGTTCTGTAGCTGAATGCAGCCTAAAAGTGCAGTTCATTTATTAAAATATGAATGACTAGATTTTACTAAGAAAAACTTGTGTTATTAATGCATACTAAATGAAGAGTTTTAAAATATTTAATATCTGCTACATGACAACTGCATTAAAAATGCATTTTTGGACCTTTGCATAGTGTATTACAGCTTAATACGAGATATCCAACTGTTTGAAAAGAATAATAAACGCGAATAAATAATATACGAATCGAACTACACTACGTATCTCCATTTAAGAAATAGACCTATTTAAAAGGCGAACAGCAAGACTAATTCGCGATAGCTCGGCCGAGGCGGGCCGAAAGCGAAATTAACACCTCATAATCACATCCCATCAGCGCGCCGTAAAATCCCACTTAACTATACGCGCGCAGCTGCGCGCTTTGCCCGCGGGATGAAAAATCACCGGGCCTTGGCAATTACAAAGCCACCATTTTTAATCGACTAATGACTCGCATTACTCCTCGCCCTCGAAATTCCCAGGCCCGCGACGCTCGTTTTATCAACTCTCTCTCGCTCTCTCTCTCTCTCTCTCTCTCTCTCTCTCTCTCTCTCTCTCTCTCTTTCTCGTTCTTCTGCTCCTTCGCCCGGGGATAATCCCGAGCGCAAAAGCGAAACGATAAATCTCCCGGGCCGCTCCCCCGTCGTAATTCAATCGTAATTGGCTAATCCTTAACTCCTGCGCGCCGCGCCCGCAGAAAAATGACTCCATTAAGCCAGAAGTGCAGCAACAAGTATATACACACGCGCACTCAGGTGTGCATACGTGTGTGGCTGTGTGTAATAACGTGGAGGGAGGTCTTAACTGCCTTCGCGAGCCTTAATAAGGGCGATCTGTATCTCGGCTTCCGCATCCGTTTCCGGTCCGGCGCGAGGGTGTCGAGATTTATCGGCCTGTTAGCGCGTGCGGCACGCGCGGCCCTTGGACTGTTGCTCATGCTTCCTGCGTCTGTTTGTGTATATATACAACACGCAAGCGGAAGGAAGCTTTTTCGGAGTTTAGCGCTCTGTGGAAGGTGTACTTAGGGCTCCTCAGGGGGTGAGTATGGACGTAAGAGTGACGGATCTGAGGGAGTATTCCACTGCGCTCAGCTCGTGGGCTTATTTATCGCTGCTATTAGCCGCGATGCCATGATGTGTTTTCTTTTAAAGGAAATGAGTGAGTAATGGACCGGGATATTGCGCTGGACCGATGAGTATTTAGGGTGCGAATGAAGGTCGCTTTGTCCTCTTCAGGTGCATGGCAGCTTCGCCTAAGATAATGTCACGATTTCTCAAGTTTTTTTAGATATTTCATAGGAGAATTTCTTCTATATATATTCATAAACTATATAAATACGAGCAATGGGTCTTTCCAGAAAGTTATATATTATTTTATTAGCATTTAAAAATCTGTCCAAAAGTTCATTAAGAATCTGGGATATTCCTATAAGAAAATAAATATTCCTCATACATCCATCGACTCCCTTCGCACTTCCATCCTTCGCAAAGGCAAGACTTGCCAACTGACCGTCGATAGCGCAGATCTGCTCTCTCTGTATTGGGGAGCCTCGGCGGGCGAGAGGAGAAGTACAGCTCATAAATAATCGAAGCGCAATCCCGCCCGCGCTGCCGCGCGCGTGTTTTTCGCGTGTGAAACATTGATCGCGGCCCGTGGACATATCGCACACGCGCGATTCAAAATAGATGCACGCGCGTGGCTTTGAAAATCCGGCTGATGAATTCTGTACTCGGCTTTTGAACGCATTGAATTGGTTGAATGAAGATGGTTTATTTCTGCAATATGCATATAATTTTACAAGATTCATAAATTAAATACAATTAGATATACATAAATTGTCGTACATAATATTTTAGTGACAGTTGCAATATGTCGCAACTTACAAGTACATATAACGTATATGAAAACAAAAATGATTAAATTTGGAGATCACCATCTTTAGTGAATGCGTGGATCTGGCGACAGGCTTCGATATTTGGCTCTGCAATGAGGGCTTCGTATGCAATACGGAGATACAATACCATCTACACCGAATAGTGGTGTAGGAAGTCCACATATCCATATTTATATGCACAAAGCTGAATTAAAGTTGTCTAAAAGCCATAAAGAAAAATGCATCCGTGTATGCAGCCGAATGTATAGCACTGAACGACGTCCTAAGTCTTCATGCCTTGTAAAACTGCAACCATAATGTTTTCATATATTCGGATTCCGTAAGTGCCTTGGTCAGTGCCTTGCAATCTCTCCAGTCCACTAATAATAATGTAAACACTAATATAATCAATCCATCTTTGAAATTAAAGACAAAGTACAATCAATTTATCAATAATAATCCATTCAATACTAAGCTAAAACTATTCTGCGGATACGATCTCACGTATAGGAATCCGAGGTAACGAAGCTGCAGACAGTCAAGCTAAATCAATTATTACCTCTGTAAATATTCACATAAATGTAATTCGGTATACTTATTATCATTACAACCTAGCTTCTTCTCTCTTTCGAGTAAAGATAGTCAATTGTGCAGGTAGTGCCCTTTATATGAAGCAGCTAGAATCCATCTTATTTTATAAACTAAGACGAATCCATCAAATGAAGAGTGTTGAGATGTATTGATCAACAGCATTTTTGTTAGTAATAAGTCGATTGTTTGAGTGTTATTATAAACTGAAATATTAGGACACGAAATAAACATTTTTAGTGAATTTATAAAAGTATATTTAGCTTGTATATATTGAAAATATTTTATTATAACACGGACTAATTTTCAAATAATTGATATTATAATGTCAATTTAAATAAATACTATTCTGAAAAATAGATCATCATTATTAATAAATATTTCGTTTAAATTATACTTATAATGCAATCGTAATAACAAAAATAAATCAGATACAAAATACTTCTTGCCTTGAAAACTTTTAGCTGTATAAAAATGACTTTCTCGAGCATTATAAATCAATCTACTTACCGTCGTCAATTATATGAATTATTATGACTTTATAAATAATTGAATTTGGCCCGGAAAATAAATAATATACTAAATCAATTACTCCGCCTGGTTAATTCCATATTAATAGCAGACTCGATAATTCATATGCGCCCGCTTAAAGTTTTTCGTTTCGGCGCATCGGCCGCGCATCCCTTTTCGCCCGATCAAACATGCAATATTATAAATTTCTCATGTAAACCGGCGTAGACAACGAATCCAATAATATAATCGCCCGCGCCCATTGCATATTTAATGCTAATTAATATTTGCGAAGGTGAAAATTACTCCGCGTCCGGCTGTTGTTGCCCTTTATATCGTGGCCCGCACGCTCCACATTGTCATCAGGCGCGCACGCGCGCGCTCACTCGCCAAATGTAAATAAATGTAGTGATTGAATATTTCAATTTCGCGCTCAAACATTCATCGGGCAAATTGACCGCGCGCTTTTTGAAATATTGACGGGGCGGTGCTGCATTTTTCATGCAGCCGCCACCTTTAAAACTCTCTCTCGCATCGGCCCCATCCCCGCCGCTAAATATTCATCCGCGTAAACGATACAAGCCTGCATATTTCATCCGACACATCTATGACAAGCTCACCTTCCGTCTGGCGCGCAAATTATCCTTATAAATAAGTTATCTCGCGGCTTTCCGCGAAGACAAACAAACACGCGGCGGAGGATGTGTGTGTCTGTACATTTTTCGCCGTCCCCGAAAATAGACGAATTCCATCAAGTGCTTTCCGCAACTGTATATATCCACACACACGTATACCTATAGCAGCGTATAAAGCTATAAGGCTGTCATTCATTATTGAGCCGGCGAGCGCTGTGCAACTTCCTCTCCGCTTCCCGGTAAAACCCACTGCTCGCTTGACGCGGCAATTTTTTTCCGTGGAGGTTTTAGCGTGCGATATATTATATATATCGACAAAAGGTGTCGTAATGGTAGAGAAGAGCTATTATAAGGGGAAGGTTTGTTATTGGAGCTAAGCTGTGCATTGTATACCTATGACATACACGTCTATCCTAGTGGAAATCTTGAGAGTATTTTATATATTAATTAGTTCGATTTTCAGAATGTGGTTCAGTTGGTTAAAATATATTCTATACATATTGTATACACAACATAAAAGAATATATTGGTTAAAACTAATTGTACAAAAGTGTTAGATATTGAATTATTAATAATTTGTGTTAAGTGAAATAAATCACGGCACGGAAAAGCTGAGAAGTATAGTATGTATCATCTGCAATATTGTTCAACGCATCTCAAGAAAATTCAATAACCTCAAAACTTAACCGATTCTTAAGTAAAAGAATTACTTATAAATTACTTGAAATAAATAAGCGAGTTTTTAGCTTGATTACAGTTAACTTTATACCTAAGAAATCTAGTTTTTTTTTGTAAAATCTATAGTTACGAAGCCAATGAATTATAGAATATGTCCAGATTTACTTCATACCCCATAAACCATTGTTTTCTATAGCAAATATATGTGCAATTCTCACAAAAAAGACGCGAAAATGGAGTTGAAAAAAAGAAATTCCTTCAAAAGTTGTTGCAGTTTACAGTTTAGCGTCGAAATGGCATAAAAATACGTAAATCGATGAAAATCGTCTGTCTCGACTTTCAACGTGTTTTTGTGCCATTTCGATGCTAAACTTTAAACTGCTATAACTTTTGAAGGAACCAACATTTTTTATTGTTCAAGAAAGCAAATTAAAGCTCTTTTCGCATAAAATATTCGAGATGAATTTAGTCGGTAAAAAAGTTTGGCAATGGATAATGCAGGTTCACTATTTTTCTCATGTTCTGGAATCCTTCAAAAAACCAAAAAAAAGGTGTACGCCGTAAAAAATTTTTTTTTTTTCAACACCATTTTCGCGTCTTTTTTGTGAGACTTGCACATATAGCTTTACACACCAATTGATCAATTAAATATTTTTCAAATTTATTAGATATTACTTATCATCAATCGAATGCAGGCGGCCTCTTTCCTTGTCTATATTTATTCGCGCGACTTGTTTGTGTCAGGCTCCTTAACTAATGTAATTGTTTGAAAATTCACGTCGGTTATATGTGTTATTTCTGTACCGTGTCATACATTACCACAACCGTCTCGCACCGCAGCTCTCTCACTTTCGTTATATGCGTCGAGCACTTTTAACCATCGGGTTCAAAGTCGTTATAAATATATATGCGGCACGCGAAAGTCGTGTAATTGAACAAAAAACACCGTTATCATTTTAAATATTCTTAGGGGCCACGCGCGCGCGTGGCCGCATGACACGACAATTCCGCGAGACTTAAACGAAATCGACTAACCGGAATGGTATTTTTGCAGCGGGAAATTGGGTCAGCGCAAGTCAAGCCGACGGTTATTTGGGTCAGGGAATATCGTAGAGCCGAGATGTCTTCGCGCGAATTATACATGTATATATAAAGGCTCTTTGACGTTGATTTGTTCAATAATAATAACGCTGCTTTTTCCGCATTGATTTGCTGTATCAAATTTAATTTCACAGAATTATAAAGTGAGATAAATATATTAGACTGTAAATTTGTTCGTGCTCTAATTAACGAGCGTGCATGTCACATTTACATATGTGAGGATCGTGGCTCGTATCTTATTTTATCTTAAATACATTTTTTTATACGACATATATTGGAATCAGTACAGTGATGTCAATATGATTACGAAGTTAGTTGGAGATTTGACACATTATTACTTATTACATGAATCGTTATTTTAAATTTCTCTCCAGGGTACATGTTATTCTCTGTTTACGATCAATAAGTGTAAGTGAAATATCAAATAAAATGTGTAATTAGCATGTTAATAGCCATGCCCATTAAATTGATCGTAAAAAGGAGTATTGAGAACCATTACCCCGTCACCGGTACAAATAGTCATGCAAAAAGCAGTAATTTAACATTTTTCAACTTACAATTCCATGCCTTTTAGTCATTTATTATTAATATCATTTACATGTTCTACAACTTCGGTGGCATTGAAAAATTCAATAAAAAAAGCAAATAACAAAATTTTACTTTTATCATATATATTTATGATTTTATGAAAATATATAGATAAGTATCGCACTGAAGTTGCACATCATTATTAGAAAATTCTCATTGTCCTAATTAAATATTCCATTGAATAAGAAGGCAATATGTGCGGACTCTTCATTAAAAACTAAGAATACCAATCCACATCTCAAAGCTACTAAAATATTTAGACTCCGTTTTGTCATAATGCAATACGGATGAGAAGAATATCGGTTTTCATTGTAGTAAGCCATCAGTGGCATATATAATGTCTTCTGATGAAAAGCAATAATTCCTAGGTGTTATTTTTATATATATATATATAGTTGATAAAAATTAAATTTCCAAACTAAAAAGTTCTTTTTTGCCGTTTTCGCAGGGCGACATCTTCGGCGGGCTGAACAGCGGCCTGCAGGACGGCCTGCTGTCGCGCGCCGAGGCCTTGGCGGCCGACCTCGGCAAGCACAACGGCGGCACGCCAATGCCCCTCAAGCACGACCCCGTGTCGGTCTATCATCACGGGGCGCACATGCCCAGCCCCCATCCGAACAACCGGCCACATCACCAGGTACAGACACACGTCTTTGTGAGTGAAAAGTTATGATCAATCTATAATTAGGGGCCGAGGGGTTAGTCGGATAGCGGCTCTTTCCCAACGTCTATAATATATATTATATTTCTCATTTTTTCCTTCATCTTTATTTTTGCATTCAATTTTCCCAATTCCTAATTCTCGATTAGCTTGATTTCTTTGAAATTATGACGACGCCTTAACGACGAAAAATTGTTATGTCGCGAGCAGAAAGCTCCCACAAGAGTCGTCAAATTTGCAAGAAAAGTAACAAATTTTTACCATAAATCATAGTCATTTTTTCAATATTTCAAGCATATTTTAGAGTTACAATTTACAATATAATTTTTGCTACAAATTTTCCTAAACCTTACTTGCCATATATAAGAAGTATAAATATAAAAAGTGCTGTATAAATTATTGATAAATTTTCTATAAACATTTTTATTGAAATGTTTGAACTCAACAAAGAAATTGAATAAGTAAAATTAACTTATGCTATAGTTATATTTTTACCTATGCATAAGAATTCCTTACACTTTATATTACATATTCACTTGCGTTAACGATACCATTATCACATTCCATTATTAAACTAGTCGTCAAAATCTCAGAATAGATTTCATATTGATAACAATGGCTTACCCCCTCAATTGCCTCTTTAATGTATATATTATGCTCTTCGATTAAAATAGATCTTAGAATAAATACTTGCATTAATCTCTATTCATATCGCACATATAAGTTTGAAATACTGAATATGTAATTTAGGCTATATGCTTATTATATCTACTTATTTCAGGATATGCATATCGATAGAATTGCGAAGAATAATAACATAACGTTCATTTTTAACAAACTTAATGTCACTGTAGTAATAACTGTTAAAAAAAAAAACTTAAAGCGATGAGTATAAGTCATTCTCTCAATATCCGAAGCCTCTTTTAAAACCGAAAAAATACGTACTCCCAGAAACGCCAATACTTTGCTATACCGCCATATCTCCTCGCTCTCAATCCGTTGTCTCGCAAAGATTCACGTCAACCTATAGAGTGCACAACCCCGACGAAGCCAATCGACCGCGTCTACGCAAACCTACCACGGCAATCGATTAAAGATCGCCGCCAAGAACAACATCTCCTGGCCGCCGCGTTAGTTCTCGCGTCTTATACGTATACATAGGCACATACATACGTACACAAACATATCCGCGCGCTCGCGCGGAATATCGACCATACGGCGTGTTCTGCATATAGCGGCGGCGGAAAAGAGAAGAAGCAAAGTGGTCGATACACGTGTATATATACCGCTCGCGAGCATATGTGCCGTACGTACGCCCATTAAGCCGCCACCCCCTAATACGCGATGGACTCTCTCTCTCTCTCTCTCTCTCTCTCTCTCTCTCTCTCTCTCTCTCTCTCTCGCTGCCTCATGGTGTTGTTCTCTCTTTATTTTTGTTTTCCACCGCGGCATAAGCGCGATTTCTCCCCGCCTGTCTGTGTGTGTGTACATGTTTTTCACCCCCGGTCGTTCTCCTCGTTTCTTTCGATCGCGTTCGTATACTGTACACAGGTATATGTATACCAGCGTTATCGAGCTCGGGCTGTGCTGCGTTTCTTTTTTTTTTCGGGGCAATAGTCGTTTCCCGAGTTCTGGATTGTGATTCATGCCCGATTCTTTTTTCACTACACGCCGTATCTATTGAGTTATTTTATTGAGTAAATACAAACTCTTTCCTAAGGGGGTTTCGGCTGTTGCCTTTTATTGAACTTGGTATCTGCGTTCTTTATAGTTTTTTTTTATTTTATAACGAGATTTTGTATAGTATAAAAGTGTCAAACAATATCATACGATATAGTATATATATAATGAATTAATTTATTATTATAAGCTAATCCTATTTTAATATGACTCTCAATAACTTTTTAGTTCAACTTATCTCTCTACCCGAAAAAGATATTCAGAGTGACATTAAAATTTAATTAGATTCATTATATAATATCGTATGATATTGTACACATATATACCTAGATGTATTTATGCTGTAGGTGCCATCCGAAAAAGTTATTTTTCAGATGATATCGTGGCATATTTTTTCACATAACACCCCCGCCAATACAGACAATTATCACTATAACTATAACGTCTATACAATATTCTGTTCGCAAACGCGCCGTATACAACTTCGTCGCACCGCAAATACCGTAATGGCATTATACACGACCATATCCACAACGTATTTTATTTAATACGCTACCATTATTTATTATTATACCCGCACCCTCCGTGCACTCCTCTCAAACCGCACGACGTGTGTATATACATACAAAACGGCACGCGCCTCCGCAAACCGAAAAAACCATTACAGCAACAACAGCGGGACAAAAGAAAAAAAAAGAAAACAGACAACTGCGCATCCAGAGGCCAACAAAAAAAAAGAAACCTCCGTCCAACGAGCCCAGACATCCCGCAGCAAATTGTCGCGCGGCCACCTCTCTCATCTGTCGCGCTCGCGCGACTTGACCCTTTCACCCCTCGTACTCACACACACATGCGTATATATTTCCGCGGTCTCTCGCAGATGGCCGGGTATAGGGCAATCGTCGGGCTCGGCGCGCGCGACACGAATTCAATATAGCCTCGGAAACGCGTGTAACGAGTTTCGTATGTTGCGTGTGTGTATATGTACGTATATAGAAGGGTGGCTAACCGTGTGGCCCGTCGGGCGTAATGATGAAATATCGCTCTCTAACTCTCTACCCTCGAGCGCGGCACCTTGCACAGCCCGCCGCGCGCCCCAGCCCGTATCATTTATTTCCCCTCACCCCGCGCCGTCTTTTTCGACTGGATGCTCGCTTTTTGACGCGCCTCGTTGTGGGTGTGTACGTGTGTGTAGCCGACGAGGCGAGGCAGAAGTGTCATTTATTTCGGGGGCGGTTTTATTGGGTAACCCCGGATAGTTTCGCGCGTTGTTCGCGCGCTGCACACGAGTCGCCGGCGAGTAATGAATGTAATGCGATGGGATGGCCGTATCGGTGGCTCTATGAATTTCAAGTGAATCGTGTAGCGAGCCGGTGAATTATTGAGATGACAATGCCGAAACATTTGTTTTTTTTTTTCTTCTTGCTCTTTTCGTGTGTATATAGCAGAACGCTGGATGTTCCTCTCGGTTTTCTTTTTATAGGTTCAACTATTGTTATTATTGCTATTGTTTGATTAATTTTTATAACTAAAATATTTATGAGAAAAATTTGTTGGCTAATGAGAAATAAAAATTAAGATTACTGTAATCGGCATGGTTGCAATAGCGTAATTGCAATTTCATATTAAAGTTATTCTGCGTGTTATACCTACAATAATAACGCAATCGATATTCCTTAACATGTAAGTACTTACGGAAAAGTTCAACAAAAATGTAATTTAAGAAAGTTTTGCAAGTGGATAGTGGTGGATATAACCAATTAAAAGCATAGATTTTTGGAATATAAACATCTTTTCAAACGTCTTGTCTTTAATTTTGTCATATGTATGTATGATAAACAAGAATGTCGAGCATTAATATTAAATTATAAAAACACATGCTTAAAAAATTACTCCAAGGCAAAACTACTTTCACAAATAAACTTTCTACATTCTTCCTAATAAAATCTTTTTTTAATGTTTATTGTTTATCCACGTCAAGAACACGACCACCCCCACATACAACGTTTTTTTCCACGACCTGCGACAAAAATAACGCTCAAACTCAAGTGACGCATGTTAAAGCAGGCAGGAATTTCACGACAATCGTCCACGTTACCATGATCTTCGGAAAAACACTGGCACAATCACAACGACCCACAAACGATCCGCACCTCAGCCGAATGTAATTCCTCTATACGTCACAGCCGTGGCGGCCGCGCGCAAATATTTGCACGCTGCCGTAGGCTTATAATTGCATAAATAAAATCAAACTCAAATTTACCCTCTTAGCCCCCGCGCACTCTCCCCATCCATTTTCTCATTAATTTCTTATTCACCCCCCACGTGCGCACACAAACACATACGCGGCGCGTAACTAACTTTCACTCCGGGGAATCGCGGCACACATACACGATCGTCCCTCGCGCAATTCCCCGGCATACACACACGCGCGCGCGCGCGCGCGTATACAGGCACAGTAGGGGCGGCTCCCCTACCCCGAAAACATCCAAGTTCACGTGTGTACCTATAATACGAGAGATAGCATCTCGCGATTGATATCTCGCCGAGTGTGTGCCCGACGCATCTTCCGGCGGTTATCGCGGTGGTGCGATCGAGCGACAGGTTCGCTTCCTCGATGCGTAATTGGGAGGTGAGTTGGAGTGCGTATATAACACATATTGTGTGTCGCGCTCGAATGCAGTTTGAGTGCGATGATTTCAGAGGGGGCGATAACGATTCGATCGAGATTGACGTATTTTAATTTCTTAGTATGGTCGTTCATTTTTGCGAGTTATTAAAAAAAAAAGAGGTTCGGCTTAGTTATAGGGTCTCTTTATAATTCGGGCCGAGAAAAAAAGGCCATTAGTCGATTACTTATAGTTATTGCAAACGTTTTTAATCGAGGTGATGAAAATATAGATTCCGTGATGACCCAATCATTAACTGCAGACCTTATTAATATTCCTGATCATTCGTTCGTGCAGTAACCCTATTTCAATCATATCAAATTTATTTGTATGAGCATTGAGTTTATTTATTTATCCAAAACAAAGTAACCGTATTAAACTAAAGTTCGTAAATATAATAATGGTTTATTTATGATTTCACGTGTTGAATTATTCTCGCGCACTTTAATATTTGCTTTAACTTAAATTCTATAAACATATATAGAGAAACATTATTTCAGTTATTAATGAAAATATCTATATGCTATAATAATAATAATTTATTTGATTAATACATTTCAATAATGTATAACAATGCACTTACAAGACAAATACGCAAATATACACTTGGGCCCGTTAAATCATATTTTTAAACCACCCACTCGTATAATTGGTCGATAAGTACAGCTGAACTGAAACGCAATTGATCGCAATTAAATTGTATTATCGACTTATCGCCAGACCCGTTTATTTCATCTTATTTTTAAAGATAAATACTTTAGTAATAATTATGATACATGATTTATTGAATTTTATTAGGTCATAAAATATTCTATCACCGGGTTTTCGCTGGAATATATATGAATGATCGTTATGAGAAAGAAAGAAAGAATAATTTTCATAAATGTCAATCGATTATTTATAATACGCTTCGCGTTCTGTTTAATTGAAATAACATTATATCAAACTTTGTACGGAATATTTTCTATTTACGTGTAATTATGATAGCCACCAAAGCATACACTCAATTTCAATACTTTAAATGATTCGTAAAACTTTATAAAAGATGGCTTTTTCTAAACCTGATAATTTCTATATTTAATAAACCTTTTCATCGTAAAAGTATTTCACCAATGATTGCATTTATCTATGCAATGCAGAGAAAAAGTTTTGAATAATAAAAACTTTTGCGACACGTATAGCAAACTTTTCTATTCAATCAAATTTAGTTTGAAGTTAGTTAATAAACTTTTCCACCGATGATAAACTGTCCACTAACTAATCGATACAGAAAATAAAAGTTCTGAAATACCTCCATAAAACTTATATTTTTCGATAGTCGCACCGTTCAACATACAAATGCTGCACACCAAAGATTTTAGCAAACAATATTTATTATTAACAACTTCTCAGTTGGTAAAATCAATTAAAAAGTATATAACAACTGAAAGCCACAGGAAAGAACGTATAATATTGTTTTCTTTGAAAACTAAAGGAAACTTCGCACATGTGTCAAAATGCATAAACGCCGCTCTACTTTTCATCACTTTCATCACTCCAATTCTTCATTCTCCGTTCTACATATACATTATTATCAATACTTTGCCGAAAGTTCTTTCGGAACCATTAACCCACCAAATCCTCCTACCAGCCGCGTTGCATAGGCACCGCTTAGAAACCAAAAGTGTCGCGCTAGCTCTTCGCTTCACCCTCCTACACACCACACACACACAACCCTCACCAGCGTATACACATCCGCCACCTACAACCCCCTCACGCGACGGCGTCAAGTGCGCAGCCGACGCGACGCGCGCAGGTGCGCCAGCTGTCGGTGCATCGCGGCAGGGGGTGTGTGTATGTATGTGCACGTACGTACGTACCGTTCGCGAAATAAGAGAGAGAGAGAGAGAGAACGAGGGGAGCTCATAAATAATTTGCGAGGGGTCGCGAAAGTCGACGGCCTCCTCGCACGTGTTGCGTAATTACAGCGCTACTCTCCGTTTTTTTACGTTATTTTTCTGCAAAACCGCGTTTCCGGTCGCGCGTGCAAAGAGGAAGGATGCGTGCGGCTGGAGTGGTAGTATAGTCTTTTGAGTGGTTGCTGGCAATTGCGTGCGAGCGGAGTGTGGGGGTGGCGGTTTCGGGGTCCGTCGAGTCGATTGGCCGGTGCGACGCGTTGAAATGCTTTTTCAAGCGGGGAAATAATGAATTCTTAATTCATGGGTTTTTCAGGTATAATTTTTCAACGGAATAAATTAATTGTTTCTGTCACTATATTCAAAATTACGAGTTAAGTTTTCAGACTATATATATGAGGAAATCTACAGAAAAGTAGCACTGATCTACAGAAAGTTTTCGCCCGTTAGCTATTTTATGTCTAAAATGAACAATTTTCGATAAAAATGTATCTGTAAAAAGAGCTTTAATTTAAGCTGTGTTTCATTAAAAAAATGACGATTTTTAAAAAAGTTGTAGGCTATCGAGTGAGTTTGAAGGTAAATTTAAAATACACGAAAAATGTTGAAAAGCAGTAAAAGCGGTATCTTGAAACTCACGTAACTTTTCAAGAAATTAAGATTGTTTACTTTTCAAAAAAGCAAATGAAAGCTCTCATTTTTTAGTTTAATTCTCTTTTTTCTTTAATTTTTGTATTATTTTTTCTGACAAAATGGCTGGTATTAGAAAAAGAGCCATTTTTAGCACTTTTTCTGGAAGTAAAAAAAAATCCTTTTTTAATTCTAATATCGAGAAAAAGGGTGTCACAAAGTCGTTTTTTCTTGTACACGAGTACTTTCCGTCCATTTATCGTATAAAGAAGAAGAAAAAAGCTGTCCGGGAGGTGTGCCTTAAAAAAAATTTTTGACCAGTTTCGAGACCGTAATAAGTGCTACTTTTCTGTAGATTCCCTCATATATATATTTGCGTTTAACCGCGTTCCATTGACAGTATGCGTTTATGAATAATAAGAAGAATGCCTGGTTCGAAACTGTATATACAATGTATAAAAAATATCGTTGGCGCTGGATATTACTGAATATACTTGATGTTGCGTGGCATGGCAAAGATGAAAAGTCCTTAGCTTTTGTTGTAGTCTGCGGTCCATAAGATAAACGCTAAATTAATTCTATTTTTATTGTCATTTTCCAAGACGGAATTAGTCATTGAATTGATAATGGTCACATTTCTGTATAGGCTGATCGATGACGACTACTTTAAATAGTATACGCGATATATGATGGCTTTTGTTTCAGAACAAAGTCGATACTTCCCATCGAAATGAGGGATCGCTTTAAAGTACTTTCCCGTGTAATAGCGTGAGTAGCGCACAAAGCGCAGCGCGCTGTAATGAGTACAATTTGAAGTATATAATGAAGTCAAGTTGATTACTGAACCACCAACTTTTCCTGTTTGCTTTAAACAGACCTATATGGATTTCCAAAGAATATTAAAATCCTTCTCGGGCGTGACTTTACACTGCGTAAACAACTTTCAACGATAACTTATCGATTATACCCTCAATTTTAGCACTAAAATAAACCGTTGAAAGGTTAACTACGTTACTGCACTGTTGCCGATACGACGAAAATAAACTTCTTCGACTTAGAGATGAACTTTCAAAGAATGAACTTATTTAAGATTAAAAGAAAGTTTTTTTTCTAATGTGCGAGTTCCTTGGAATTTTCAATACTTTTGATAATTAAACGACACAAAATCTATCGCTCTGCAATCCAATGAACGAAACGCAACCACCCATCTCGAAAATGACTCCAGTTAAACTCCATACACTCTCGAACATACACACACACGCATGCGAGCACGTCGTCATCCGAAACAAAGCGCCGAAAATCTCCGGCCGAGTATAATATAAGGCAATCCGCGCGGTGCGCGGGGCAAATGCACGCGCCGAGTCCCGGAGGCAATTAGCCGCGTGCGGTTAAGTAGCCCCCGCCGCGTGCACTTCGCGTATATATATATACGATTGCGAAAGGGCGCACGCGCCTGCCCTCCGGGACGCCAAGGGCAATTCAATTATCGAAGGGGCCGAAACGACGACGACGACGGCGACGTCGAGGATGATTTTGCGCGCCGGCGGACGATAAATAAGGAGGATAAATATTAGGTGGGGGGAATGGATTTTCGATCGATGTTTAATGACGCGGCGCGTACGGATATAAGTGCGTTGCGAGAATCATTGAAGTTGAGATATGTAGGTGGAAATGTTTTTATTTTGTGCCTGCTAGAGTGGATTTGCCATAAGAGAGATAACAAAACGTGCGAGCTAGATTAGACTTTTTATATCGATTTTAGAACGAGGTCGTAAATCGCGTTATCAATTGTCGTGCCAATTTTTCATTCATAACTCGGTTAGCCACGATTTATTGATCGCGTTCGCCTATAGCTAAAACATTTATCGCAAATTTCTGAATAATTCCATTTTGTATAATAAGAATGTAGGAGTGTCTCGAATATTAATAAAAATCATTCAAAATCAGAAATAGCATCTTTTTTGTGTTTTCTTTTACTGGAAAGAGAATTTTTAATTTCTGTTTTATATACCACTGTTCCAAATAACCAAATTAAAAGATTATAATGATGTAACGTTGATATATACAAATATTCTTATTATTCACACTAATTATAATTCAACGATATTAATGTAATGTAAAAATTCACTCGTTCCCTGAATTTTTCATATGATTTTATTTTCCGATTCCAAACCGAAAATAACTCATCACCGGATTGACTCCCTGTCCATCTTCCGTCGCTCGGCGCTAATTTGATTTACCCCCGCGCCATACACAAGTCACGTGAATAAAGCGAGAGAGAGATGCGAATCGGCCGAGTCACGCTCTCGCGCGCCTGCGGGGGTGCGGCATATGTATACGCGTACCTACAGCCACATACACACACACACACACACACACACACACACTCATTATCAATCGCTCGCATATATTGACATTGTTCATTGTTAACCGCGCTGTTGCGCTCAATCGTGCGACGAAGAGAGAAGGAAGGAGAGAGAGAGAGAGAGAGAGAGAGAGAGAGAGAGAGAGAGAGAGAGAGAGAGAGAGAGAGAGAGAGAGCAGTTGGACACGCCACGTTACACTTTATATACCCTATGATTAGGCTAATTACAGGTGCGCGCCGCGGCGTAACAATATATCGACGTATAGGTGTAGGTATACACTTTTCGCGGCGTTTTTAAAGCAAGCTATTTGCCCGAGTATTAGATGCTTATTAGGACGAGTAAATAGCGTGAGCAGCAGGAGCTTATCGGGGCGAACCTTGTCTGCGCGCGCGCGCGGTCAAATGATCCTCATCTGTTTATCGAAGGTAATTTGGTCATTTATTCAGGAGCAAAACAAAGCGGCTGCACGTGTGTGTGTGTGTGTGTGTATGTCAAGAATGGATTTACAATTAAATGATACGGAGGAGAAGGCAATAAACACGGTCGTAAAATATAGATTAGCGCATCGGAAAACAAGAGGCGACGGGAAATGATAATATTGGAGAAATAAAGTTCATTAGCCGTAATCTTCAAGCCGCTTGTGTATATGCTCAAGAGCCGTATTTTTTTTTTTCATGTTAACGCGACCGTCCATATGCTTACGTGTATTGCTACTTGATTTCGGAAGCGTTATTGCAAATTACAAGATCTACTAATTTATGACAATACTCACAACGATACATCGATTTTAAATTGACACGAATTAAATTTGTTCATGTATCTATTGATTCATAACTTTAATCAATTAAAAATTATCAAAACGTAAAACTTCTTCAAACTGTACCTATGGTGCCTTGGTGAAAATCATCCATTTTTCTCCCATTTGTGAAACGATTTCGGTCAATTCTCGATAAAATAACTAGAAAATATTCAAAACATGATTTATTGCTTACTAAAGTTATTTTTTTTTATATAAACAAAGCTATAGCTATATCGGCGATATTGGATTTCCCATTTAGAATGTTCAACCGTCTTATAACCATGCTGAGGTTTTTTAGTAGGGTACATGATCGATATCAGGAATTACAAGTTATATTATGATAATAATGAGGTCTTCTAAATGTCTGTAGATAATAATAATCGAATGAAATCATCCAAGAAATACTACTTATCCGCAAAATTTCAAAAAGATTTTTGATGAATTTTACAATTTTACCTATAAATTGGACATAGAAACTTAACTTTTGTTTTACAAATTATTGTTTTTTCTATATAAATACTCGGAAGAAGATTATAGAGAAGTTGCAATATACAGATTTTAATAAAAATTTTAGTAGCGATAAATTGTTAAGTTTTTGAGATATAAGTAAATATATTTTCAAAAAATTAGTTTTTTATGAATAAAACTATTATTATTTTTATTGGCAGCATTTTTTATTCGATTTATTGTAAAGAGTTTTATTTAACTTCGAATGGGATAATAATATCTAAGCAACATTAGCTTTGAGGTAAAAAAAAACAGAAAAGAAGAAAAGAAAATCCAATTTACTAAAAAAAAACGTATTCTTTTCCAAATCAAGAAAGAGAAATCAAAGAAAATGAGCCGTGTCCGGTGTTATTAAATTAGTAGGCCCCGAAATCTAAATTTCATCCGATTAGTAGTAGGTTCTGAAGAATGAATTTCCACAGATACACACATCAATACAGGCATTTTCTAAAAACGTATATGTTTTGATTGTAAAGGTTATATAAAACATTTCTTGCATATTTTTTGGTTATCATAAAGCTTCCACTCTGGTTTCTTCTGAAAAACCCAACCTATAGAAGAGCTTAATAATAATCAAACCAATAAAGTGTTGATTATTGTTTATAGAAAACTAGACACGGTTTTGGCCATTTCTATCCATCGATAAAATGATTTTTTCAATCATATTCACTATTTAATAGGCAGAACATAATAGAATAAGTCATTTTTTACAGATTTACATTAGCTTATTTATGAGTATTTAAAAGATATCAAAGTTGATCAGTTTTTTTAGTTAGGAAATGACTAGTAAGAGGTTTGCTATAATGATGAGAAGTAAAAAAAACATAATCAAATAAAATATCATTGTTATCGTTTGTATCCCCTGAAACAGTAATATACGAATTAAATATCTATGATACGTGTTTACATTTTGGTTGGCTATCGTTCTTTACACGGAGAAAAAAAATGTAGTAAAAAAAATTGTAGAAATAATTGCCAAAAAATGGCCATAATTTATGGTAAAAATTGATATAAATTCATCATAATTTTTACTATATATGAAGAATTGCTGTAAATATATCAATTTTTACTATAATATTTTTCTCCGTGTAGTAAAATACATGATCAGATTACAGAGAAAATTAGCTATTTTGCCTAATCATTTATCAAGGTCATGTTTATTTTCCCAGCACAATAATATCGCAAAATGAGTTTAGTTGTTAGATTATTTCAGCCCATTTATACGTATACCTATATATTAATGTGTTTTGACATATAACGAGCGAGCCGATCTAACCAGCGCGCCCTCTTTGCCTGTTGCAGATGAGCCACCCCGGCATGGAATCCCTGGACATGCTCGACCCCGCCAACTCGATGACGACCCTGACGCCGATGTCCGAGGGCGGCGGCGGCGGGGGCGGGGGCGGCGGCGGCGGCAACAACAACCCCGGCCACCACGGCGGCATCCACGGGCCCGCCTCCGTCTACGGCGGCATGAACGGCATGATGGGCCACCACCACCACCACAGCCAGATCGGCGGCAGCGTGCCCCACCCGCACCACCACCCGGCCATGGCGGCGGCGGCCGCGGCCGCGGCGGCGGCGGGCCTCCACCCGGACGCCGACACGGACCCCCGGGAGCTGGAGGCCTTCGCCGAGCGGTTCAAGCAGCGGCGCATCAAGCTCGGCGTGACGCAGGCCGACGTCGGCAAGGCCCTGGCCAACCTGAAGCTGCCGGGCGTCGGCGCGCTCTCCCAGTCGACGATATGCCGCTTCGAGTCCCTCACCCTCTCGCACAACAACATGATCGCCCTGAAGCCGATCCTGCAGGCCTGGCTCGAGGAGGCCGAGGCCCAGGCGAAGAACAAGCGCCGCGACCCGGACGCGCCCTCGGTCCTGCCGGCCGGCGAGAAGAAGCGCAAGCGCACGAGCATCGCCGCCCCGGAGAAGCGCTCCCTCGAGGCCTACTTCGCGGTGCAGCCGCGGCCCTCCGGCGAGAAGATCGCCGCGATCGCGGAGAAGCTCGACCTCAAGAAGAACGTCGTGAGGGTGTGGTTCTGCAACCAGCGCCAGAAGCAGAAGCGCATGAAGTTCGCCGCCCAGCATTGACCCGAGGCCGGCTTGTGACAGCAGAACTGACTGTACCAGCCGCCGAACCTCGAGCCCAAGCCGGAGCCGCTTAGCGAGTACCAGGGCTGGCCCTGAACGCTCGCCGGGCGGCTGGCTACCGTGTAACTGAACCTGCGCCGCGCCAAAGGGAGGATTGCGCTGATGCTGATTGCGCCCGCGGTTTTTAGCCTGCCTTTTTCCCTATCGAATTTTCCTATAACTACGTTTTTTTCGAGAACTTGGATGCGTCTCGAACGTGTTCGATATATCCTTTTATCGGCTATTCTGATTGCAGGAATTGAATATTTCATCGTTTAATCCGTAACCGCGATTGTCTTCGGTTTCATGCTCAACGATCGATTCGAAAATATTTACTCGATTGCGCCGATACATTCCAGCAGCTATACAAACATTGTAAAAAGACAAGACACCGCGTTCTCGTAATATCTATACTGTAAGATTAGTACCCACATCGAATTAGAACAAAATTCAGGTGTACATAAATATTTTTCTTTACAAAAACGAATCAATCGTTACTGAATATTCAATTCCATTAATTCCGTTCATACCCTCGCATCAGCATCACCAGCAGGTACTTTTAAAAGAATATGCGACACCATTCAGCGCCGTATATCATATACCATATAATATACAAGAACGCGATGCGCGCGAGGTTCCAGGCGACGGTAGCGGCGACGGTTCGATCCGACGGCGGATCTACAAGTCAGTCAGACTCTGCCTCACAGGCTTATCGAAAGAGAGAGAGAGAGAGAGAGAGAGAGAGAGAGAAAGAGAGAAAGAGAGAGAGAGACATTATAGATCTTGCGCATCGTAAGTTCTTTCGAGCGAGGCCTCGCCGGATTCCTCATCGCGACCGCACCACCTCTAATTCTTCGTTATCGCAAGAATCGCTCTTATCGTGCGGGTTGGCGAAAAAAAGTACGGGAAACAGTCGATAAATATATATCAGCCTACTCGTATCGTTGATCGAGTGAAACCTCGTTGCGCGTTTTTTTTCGCCCAAGTTGTTCTCACGATACGTCTCGTTTTGGCGCTTTCTTTGATTATGTTCGAGCTCGTGCTTATTTCGATAGCGATCTATCGGAATGATCTTATCATCGTTTGGAATACACGTCATTAAAAGGACGCATCGGTCGATGAAATCAGTTGCAATAAATTCGTATATAAGAGATTAACTGAATATCAGTCCGACTTGAAAATATATTCTCGTCGTCGGATTCACGAGTGAGACGAGGAGTCAATCGGTGAGATGTTGATTGGTTTGACATTCGACAAGCGAAGGAGTAATGCTTGACTTAAAAATAGCGCTAATTAACGCACAAGGCTAAATTATTTTTATTCTGCAACGTGGGTCAAGCCGCCCACGTCGATTATCAACAGATTCAGCAAAATATATACGACTCTTTATAAATATATAATTTCCCTCGCGACAAAGAAATGTTCGTTCTATAGGAGAAAAATGTCTCGCGCGCAGCTTCATCCGAAACGACATTCACCGAGTATAGTACAACTCCCAAGTCTGAGCTCACATTCCCACAAAGCAAAACTGCAGCGGCAGCAGCGGCGCGCTTCTACCGCCGTATATAATCGTTCGATAAAACATATAGACCGCTCGATACAACCAGCAGACCTCCCAGCCCCTGACCCTATATAGACCACCGACAAAAGTCGTGCACACGTCCCTCTGCCATCTCGCAATTAGCGACCTATACAACATAATATCGCGATTCGAAGCGGACGGGCGCGTTCAACAAGGAGAAACACACGAGCCTTTTTCGCTCCATCAACTCCAACGTGTTCGTTCTGTCTCTCTATATACCTAGCATTCGGCTAAACGAAATCGATCGCGCGCGCGCGCGCGCTACACAGAAATAAATCCGACTTTGCGGCGCGGTGCATCATCGATCGAGCGCCCCGCGCGCGTATAACTCGCGCCAGCGCGGGATTTTATAAATAGAGCGCGAACGCGCGTGCACGCGGGAGATAGGTACATGAGCTCGTCCTTGGGGGGCCACACACGATTGTATTGCAGTACGCCGGCCGCTCGATGAGTCAGTCATCCCTCTTTTAGAGCCGTCTTTCTTTCTTTTTTCTTTCTTTTTTTATTCTTACTGACGTTCTGCTCTCGAGGTTTTCACTCGCGGCGCGTATCGTGGCTTCGCCTCGATCAATGGAAGAGAGGTGGATATAAAGGCTGATTTGCACGCCATTTTTTCAATCCAATGGCAGGGTCAATTGATTCCGGAGCTTTTTTCGGCAATGCCCCGCGACAAGTGCGTATATTTATATAATAAAGTTTGTGAGCTCGGTGGTGTAGTCCAAAGTTTTACTTCGGAGTTTAATTAGACTCGTTACTCTTTTTTTTGAAATATCGCGTTGTCGTTAATGGTTCGCCAACGGTATTCAATAGTATTATACAGCGATTCTGCGACTTAGAACGAGTAAATGCGGTTATCGCGCGATCCCGATCCTGCGCGGCCTGCGCGAAACGAAATAAAACTATGAGTGCGACGAAGATGAAATGAAAAAAATAAACAATTTGGAAAGTACAACTCGAAACATAACTTATGTAGTGTAAAACCGTAAAACTATTGTTATTTGGAGTCTCGATGTATACGGCGACTCTGAGAAAGTGATATTAATCCTAATTGACTATACGAACGTGTGTGCGATACGAAGACAATGTAATAAGTTCACTTCGTTCGTGTACTGCGCGCGTTAATAAGTTAACGAAAAAAAAAATAGACAATGTGCGAGGCAAGTGTAGTAAGATGCAAACGACGCAACGAGTTACAAGGAATATAATAGAGAATAAATAAACACGTGATGGGGGGAAGAAAAACAGTGAATTTCACAAACATACATACACATACACACACTAGTAGTGATATCGGACAATCAGTGAACAAGACTGTATCATATCATTAAAGAGGAAATAAACGAAGCAATACCCTTAGAATTATTGTCGATATGCCATTAAAGGATTATCGAGAAGCGAGAGGAATGCGCGACTCGCGGCTTTTTTCCCAGTGATCTCAAAGTGAAGAAGTACGTGCAGTTACACTAGAGAAAGAGAGGGAGAGAGAGAAAACGACCGCCTACTTCGATCGTCTCACCAAAGAGAGTGAAAACTAAAAATAAATAAATGACGAAACCAAAGAAGCGAAGTGTGCATCGTTCGCGATCGTATGTCGAGAGAGAGAGAGAGAGAGAGAGAGAGAGAGAGAGAGAGAGAGAGAGCGGCGCGCGAGTTCGATTATAAAGACGATTAAGTTTCGTTTGTACACCACAGATACACTTTTCCACGTTTTTCTCGATGTGTATAACCCCCTCTCTGCGAAAAAGAGCGAGCGAGAAAGACGGAGAAAAAAGAGCAAGTAATAATAATAAGCAGAACGAACCGCCACAACGACAGAAATCGATAATTTTTCCCCTCGTATTATATAGAATTCATACGATCGTACACACGCCACCGAGGATGAAAAAAAAATCGGCGAGAGAAAATATTATTATTATTATTATTATTATATATAAATAAATATATGTATATGTATATTACCGCATTTGTATAATCCAGCGCTCGTCGTTTATACTCGACACTCCGGCGCGTCTTTTCTTCTTCTTCTTCGAGGGAAGGTGGCGGGAGTTTTGGGGGAAATCGTCGCCATATATATACATAACGATGACGAATCGGCGCGCGGCAGATTATATATTGAAAGAAGGGGGGAGTGAGAAAGAAATAAGCAATCCGACGCTGAGACAAGTAAGCAGAGTTGTAGCCCATTTTTAAATCTGTACATAATGTAGAAACTAAGTATTTTCTAGGGGGCCGAGAGGAGTTGAGCTATTGATGATTACAACGACGACGATGCCGATGATGATGATGTAGTGACGGCGTGTAGGCTAATTACGAGCGTCCAGTCGCGTGTAAATTTAGGTAGTCAAAAAGAGGAGGAGGCGAGAGGAATAAGAGGGAGAAATTATTAGTGCAATATAGCCATTAGCTGCGTCTTTTGAAAGTTGGTTTTTTCTCTCAACGGATGGCGAAGATTGAAGAGGGTTTAAATTAGTTGCTATTCTCGTTCTGATATACGTCATGTTGTATAATTCTTTTCAAGTACGTGAAGATTGCTGATTTCTGATCAATTTTATTTTACATAAAGGATAAATCATAACTATTCTAATTTTATGCGCGTTTTCGTGAATGAACTAACTTTATCGTTGAGACCAAATTGTTACAAAGAATAGCAACATTTTGCGCCTTTTGAATTTCTTTGGCATCCGGTTGAATTGAATCTCGGCGAACCTCGTTCTTACGGTATTGAAAATTCTTGATCAATGCTCTCGATCTTCGGGTATTCAATACATATCGAGTGGTTTAAAAATATTCACTATCGCCGTCATTTTTGTAAATTAAAAGAACGAGGCAGGAGAATATTGTACAAAAAATTTTGTTGTTCCGTGAGCGTAGACGTTTAATTTCGACTGTAAGAGAAAAATTATCGATTATTATTAATAAATTGCATGCTTGTTGAAACTTGCGCAGTTCGAATTTTATAAATTATACGTATGGATTTATTAGCTGGCAAAGTGATGAGAATGAGAGAAAGGAAGCGACAGTTAAGGGATTTGAATTGACGTATCTGACTTTAGACAGAGACATACATTTTTTCGTCGAATGATTTTGTAACATTATTGGAATGAAGGTATTGTTAAAGAAACCATCATTCAGCAGAATACTTCACCGGTAGTAGTGTGTATAATTGAAATGGCGACAGACCTTAGTGGGGAAGAATATTTTTTCCATAACTTTATGATATATATACTAAAGATTGCAGGAATTTTACTATATCGCGAATTACCGAAAGAGTAGAAGAAATGGTTTCATGTAAAATAAACTAAAAGAAAAAATGGGAACCAATAAAGCTGTAAGATTTTCGCAATTTTTTCTATTAGTTTAAGAAATCAACTAAAATTACTATCTGAATTATCGCTCTAAACATTTTCAAAATCTTTTCAACGTACGAAATTTTTGCCAAAATATTTTTCCTCACACTTACGAATGACGAGTAATTCTGTAGGTATTAAACACAGGGTAACAAGTCATTATCACCATAATGCTTCTAATAGTACCTTCATTATTGCATATATGTATAAACAGCCTTAATATCTACAGATCGACGCGGGAACTTTTGACTATGTTCGCGCGACGTAACTTATTCGCCGCCCGATGATATTTCATTATCTCTATGAACATTATTAAAATTAAACTTCATACTCGATCTATTGCTTCGTAAATTTGTTTTATTTATTAAATTCAAAGTTTTCTATTTAAAAATCTCATTCTAAAATACGAAAACCCATTTTCTTTTTCTTTTAATTTTTACCGATCTTCAATGCATAAACTATAATGATAGAAAATTAATCTACTTAAATAAGTCTTGTAAAAGTTATTTAATAAAGTATATATGTATTATAAAGAAAAAGAGATCAGTTAAATTAACTTGACGTTTGAGTGCCCTCTTTTGACCAATACTGCAAGACTTATTAAAGTGATTATCCTGGAAGCTAGAACATTTTTTCGATGCTGCATTACAGGAGAGATCACTGAAACCAAAGAGCGCTGAGAAAAATAAGCGCAGTCGATGAGAACCAAAAGTATTAAAGTTGACTTTGCATATGAAGATACAGCGGAGAGAATCTGTGTACAAAGTTTCGCGAGAACAGCGAATAATATGGAAGGAAAGCTCAAAAACACGCAAGCATCTACGATTCGAAAGTGTGAACGCGTGTTCAAGCGGAAAATTGAATATAAAAGATAAAAACGAGAAGCCAAAATGAATTGTTATACGTTACGGGTCTTACTCGTAAATCCATCGAGAGCACTTAGAACGTTTATTTATCAATATTTTTTTCGTACCGCGAAAAAACTTTTGCATATCTTTCCCGAGGTTCCTAAAAAAAAGTATCTAGTCACCTTTTTACGTAGTGTTTGTAATACTGTTGAAAATTCTTTGTTACCCTTTTTTCGGTCTCGCGAAACTCGTGAGTATTTTATCCGACAATGAAAAAGCTTCGACACGCTACTCGTGTCAACAAACCTTTTTAAAGCAATTTCCCCAACAAATGTAAATATAAATGTTATTTTGAATAAGAGTAACGTATTTCAACAATGTTTCAACAGTTTTGCTATTTCCTAGATGAAAAAAAGTATTCAGAATAACACATACGCTTCGATAAGACGAGCACAAAATATGCGTGAATTATTTGTTAAAAAAAAAGCGAGGTAATCTTTTCCGTTGAAAAAAAAGAAGAAAATGAAAGAAAAAATTATTCGAAAATCCGAATGCCATATTGTAAATCGTGCGTGCGATTAGCGAGTAAGATTCCACTTTTTAAGCGACATAAGAGTGTAATGAAGACATATCATAAAGAAATAAAGAAAAAAAATATTAGTTGAATTGCCTGACAGCGTAGAAATTTAAATATAAATATTATACATATTATTGCGACAAAAAAAAATAAGAGGAAAAAAGAAATGAATCCGTGCGACGTCGCGCGCGCAATCTCGAGACAAGACTGCGGTATAACTCACGATTATTACTGTATTATTATTATACTGTCATGTGACGTACGTAGGCGTTTCTTTATAGACGGTGGAATAGCAATTTTTTATCGGCAGTGCGGCATTTGCAACTCGCGAGGAGGAGAGTCACACATCTGCTCCGACTGTTCGCGGAACCAACGACACACGTTTCGTTCCGGCGGAATGGGGGACGAAGAAGGTAGCGCACTTTCTCACTTACACGAAGAGACAGAGCGAGCAATATAAATGTGTGTGCGTGTCTGTATGTGTGTGTGTGCATGTGTGTGTATAACAACGCGGTAGACGTTGAGTTTGTCGACGTTACGTACTTTTTTCTCGGTACTTATAACAATGTAACAGTTGTTGTGGGACAGGGTTGCGCACGCTAATATATACGAGGCGACAGAAAGAGAGAAAGAGAGAAAGAGAGAAAGGGGAGATGATGAGGAGAGCGATGAATTTTTTTTTCGTCTCGAGTTTGCGCGCTGATCGCGAGAGAATTATATATGATAGGCGACGATCGAGCAACGAAACGCTCATCCATTATTGTACATATCATGTGCCATAACTCATTTTCCATACTTCGTGTCCAACTTTGTTCCAAGTACCTACTCAACTATAAATACTATAATATAATAAAATAAATCTCGATGTTATTGATAAATTGAATTCTCGCATTTATTCAGCCCCTTTCCCACAAATCATTATTTTTATTTTTATTTTCAATAAAAACTACTACTCAGTGCCGAATATCATTTTTCTATATTTAAAAAAAAACTACTTGTGCAATATTTCTTAATTAATGCAACCAAGATGTGGTAGTAATACATCAATTTATTATTTTTGAGTTCATAAATTATTCATAAACAGTTTGGAAAAGTAACAATTATAGGCAAAAGATTGAATAGAAAAAGAATATCTTTTTCAAGCATTCACATGTTTTAAATTAAAAATGTCACATCGCAAATTGTAGAATAGAAGTGAAATTTGAATACTTACTAGGAGAGGCCATGGTCTTCGGGAAACGGATTCTGGCGGACATTGGAGAGTCGATTTCTGGTACCTAAAAATGAAGCCCAGGGCTGATATTTCCGTCCAATGGGCCCTTTTTCTTGAGATATGGGAAATCTCATCTCAAATTTCCT